>VWYO01015432.1:163-44090 GCA_013400275.1 Rhadina sibilatrix | reverse complement strand
CCGATATGCTCAGACCTAAAAAATCAGTGGTGTCACACAACCCACGCACAGCACCCTCCGAATCCCACCTTGGGCACGGCTGGAGCTGTTTGCGGGGCAGGAAACTGAGGTTGGGGTAGTGTCCAGCATTGCACACTTGCGCTCTCAGATGTGCTTTGACGCAGGATCTGCCCCAGGAAAGGGAGAAGAGAGGCAGGGGATGGACCCCGGTTAGCCCATCCCATCCCCTTCCTCGCTCCTCCCCTTCCCAGGGCTGGACGAGGCGTCACACGGGGTCCGCTCAGGCTTCAGGCTTCTCCAAACCGCTTTTTCCTGCTGCATCACGAAACCCACACATCCACCCACCCACCCATCCATCGCAGCTGTCTTTGTGGCCAGTGTCACCCCCAGTCCTGTCAGCTTGTGACCATCACCCCTCCACATCCACCCACCCNCAGTCCTGTCAACTTGTGAACATCCCCCCTCCACATCCACCCACCCAAAAGCAGATCGAGATGCTCCAAAACCAACAGACCACATGAGCGAGGAATCTGTGATTGGAGACACCAGTCTGGCAGTGAACTCACGGAGCACAGCACACACAGCCTGTAGTTTGTGCTTTTTTTGTGGAAAAGCCAAGTTTTGCTCAGAGTTTTCTTGTGCCAAAGCAGGAGTGGGTCAGCAGGGGAGTGGTGAAGCATCAGAGCCTGGAATAGGGAAGGAACATACACACAGAGGAGATTAATTATATCAACTACAAAAATAGTTGCTATTTTGAGGTTAATGCTTGAGTGATCTGACTCAGAAAAAGAGCCAAAGGAATTATTGGCATCAGCGCTGGCTGCTCCCCCAGGCAAGCCATGGTCACCGCTGGCAGAGAGAGCCACCAAAATAGCTGCTTTTCCAGAGGATTTGGGGAAAAAAAATGCCATTGGAGTGAGTTCAACATCCTGGTGCAACAACCGCAAGCACAGGAATGCATCAGCTCGTCCTGGGGACACCCTCGGCTTCCCAGACATCACCCGCATCTCAGATTACAACCATTTTACATTCGTATGATCTGCAGACCGTGAGCAGCGTTCAACGGGACTCCACAGCTTCCAGCTCACCAGCCAGGGTGCTCCTGAAGCTCTTTTATGCTTGACAAGATGCGAGTGAGCTGCTCTTGCTTCGCCCCTGGTATTCACTGCAGGTCACAGCAAACACCCAATGCTGGCATTTACCAACAGCTTTGAGAGCTCAACTATATATGAGTAAATAAGAAAGTCCTCAAAACCCAAGATTTATAACCCAAAACACTCCAATACTCGGACTCCAGCAGCTCTAATGGCTATCACGGCCATAAATTAATTTCTATCGCACAGCATTTTAATGCCAATACATCACACGGCTGCAGAGAAACGCAACAAGACACAAAACACTCCAAGTTTTTGGGGAAAGTGGCAGCAGGAATTGTGCCCTGCAGGCTCTTTCCCCAGGAAATGGAAGTATAGATATTGAAATGATGGCCAAATGCAGCGGAAGGTCTGGAAATCAAACCGTGCCAAGGCTGCACGTACAGCTGTCGCTGGAGACTGACACGCAGCCGGCGCGCTGAGCGGTACAATTTGCTACGCTATTAATTTCTCTGTTAAATTCTAGTTTATTTTTTTTAAAGCCCGTATTCTCTTTACAGCCTCTGGGGCTGTAATTGTTATGCTAATGTAGGAACCGGGGAAGGGTGGCTGTGGTGAACTCGTCAGCTGTTCTCCCGTTGCCTGCAGTTTGCAGGCAGCCCTGGGCTGAGACAAAGCCAAGCAGGAGGAGGTTTTGAGGATCTTCCTTCGATCTTCCTTCATGGCACATCACAAATCCCGGCTGGCAAGTGGGAAATCACCCTTGTTCTGCTCCTGCCGTCCTCGTCCTGCAGAGCTCAGCCCAGCCACCTTGAGCCAAGGCTTGATTCCAGACAGACTGAAAATAAAAAGCCCCTCGTAAGGACAATCAAGGAGTGCTGTGCACTTTGTCTGGGTGAGATAAGATCACAGTCACAGAGGCAGCAGCAGTATTTTGCAGCAAAGACTCCCGGCAGCATCCACCGGCACCCTCAGGGCTGGAAAAGGGTTGGAGAAGCTGTTCCCCACATTGCTCTCCACCCACTGCAGGTGACTTGAGCACTGCTCACCAGGACTGCTGCCAAGCTTCAGCAGGGGGTTTAAATAACAAACCCCACATCTGTGAGAGAAGCGTCCTTAAATCTGAAAGACTGAGATTTGGAACAGAACAGAGCTTTGAAAAAATATACATATTTATAAGAACCTTCAAAATAAAGGGAAGTCACGTGGCTTCTAGCTCTTCTGTGATCCTGCCCAGATGTTTGCTCAGCAAGCAGCTCGGTGTCCGTTGGGTGCTGAGTTCTGAGCAGGCAGAGGGCACAGGGAATGGGTGTGGTGATGGGCTTCACACCACAAACCAGACAGAAATCAGCCTCTTCATGCCTCATGAATCCTACAATGGCTCATCAGTCCCTCAGTGCCTGGGGTCTGTCTGCTGAGGACATGTGGAGGCTGGGGCAGCTGGTGCTGACCTGCCCTGGTTTTAAGACAAGACACAAGTCTCCTGAGCAAGCTTTGTAAGCAGACTGCAGTCAGCAGCGATGTCTGCCCACCCAAATCCTACCCTGCAATCGTTAAAACCAAACCAAACCACAACAATCCCAAAAACATTCAAACATACAAAATCGACCTGATCGACCTGCACCTATTCTTCAACTTTTGTTGCTGTTGAAGAGTTTGAATTGTTGCCTCCCATAAGGCTGCTCTGATTCATGGCAACACTCGGGCATTGTGTGCTTGGTAAATCCCAGCAGATATTTCCGCTCCGATTTTGCAGCAACAGTTAAAACCCTGACTGGCTCAGAATACAGATTAGGGCACACACCAACCAGCTTCACTTCAACGTGTTCCTCCTACGGAGCAGCCAGGCTCACTCCAGGCATCCAGGAGGTCTACCAGGAAAACTAAAATGACCCCCCCCTCCCCCCAAACCAGGAATTATGCACGCAATATATTTCCCACTGAGATAAGCAAATGGAAAATGGCTGAGCCAGGCATTTCATCCAGCTCTCAGCCAACGAGGGGTCATTCCCTGCAGTGTATTTAGCAATGATTTGTCCAGCCTAGTGTTGATTATCTAAAACAACACAGAACTGCCTCCATTTCTCCAGGGAGATTGTTTGCAGCCAAATTCATTGGCAAAAGGTTTCTCCTAACATCTTGTTTTCCTCTGCTTTCATTACATCTCACCTCTCCACAGCTCAGCCTTTGTCCACACTAATTCCAAACCCATTTCTCTGGGATACCCCCATGCAGCCATTTTGTACTGAGCTACATCTTCTTGGCTTTCTTTAATCATCACTTAGTCAGGCTTACAGCTTTAATTCTTGTAATCTTCTGCCATTGCCCAATTCCTTCATCTCAGTCACTGCAGCTGTTCTTTGTAGCCCCTCCAATTTGGCTACCACCTCCTGGTACATCATCTATCCCAAAATGAACAAGTTTGGCTTCTCCTGGGAGAGGCAGATCAATACCTTCACAGCTGTGCTGGGTGGAGGATTCCTTCCAGCTCCAGAGCTCCTGCAGAACAAAGATCCTGAGCAGTTCAGGGAAGAAGCAGCTGGAGCACTGACAGTGACTCTTCCACACCCACAAGCAAGCAGTGGGTGCATGCTCAGGGAGAAGCTGGAGATGGGATATCGGGGGGATTTTGGGACACCTGACCCAAATGACTCAGGAATGAAGGCAGACAGAAGATCTACACCCCAGAACAATGTTCCCAGGGACTGAACCTCCCAAACTTATTACTACACTTACAGGTGACCCATGTTTTAACTGCTCCTGTCATCAAGGGTGCTCTTGACAAGCTCAGCACAATCATCCCAAGAGGGAGTAGTAAAAGGAATTTCACCTTGCCTCTTCCATTTTAATCCTCATTTATTCCACCTGCCACCCCTGTAATAACCTCACCTCACTCACATGCCTATTTTTTTAAGGAATATAAGAGCCATCTCACATGTATTGTGTCTGAGCCACCCCAGAGAAAATATCCTACAGGGGAGAAGAGCCACAACAAAACAGCATCACCCCCAATTACCATTTTCCATGGATGAGAGGGGAGAAAAGGAATGGATGACATTCACTTTTTACTACTTAAGACAGAAAAAAGCCTTTGTCTCCTATCCAAGGGCCCCAATATCAGGATCAGCTGTGCCAATAACAAGCTGTGTTATTACCTCTGCTGTACAAAGCAATTTGGTTTTTATTGACCACTCGCTATACAGGGCACTATAACACTCTCCCCTCATTAGAGCCTGTCAGTCAGAAGGCAAAGGAAGGCAAAAAGCAGATTTAAGGAGAAGGCAGCTCTTTGCAGTCATGAAGATAACCTTGCTTAGCAAAAGCATTGACAGCAGGCAGCCAGGACTGCAATGAGGAGCTGCAAATGATCAGACAGCTGGGAACTTCAGACACTGGAAGAAAAACCTCAGTGCAGGTAGAACAATTTACGTCTCCTGGGCAGGAAAACACCTACAAAATTACATCCAAACACAGAACACTGAGGAAAGTTTTGTTAGCTCTGGTTTTGTTTCTTCTGCTCCCTGTTAAGTCTGCTAGATGACCTCTGCTTGCAACAGACTTCAAATACTGGGAGCTCTTCTTTGTGTCTCCTTGGAGAAAATGGCCAGGAATCAATTTTTCCACTGATAACTTCATTTGGTCTCCTTCTCAAGTGAGTGTTCCCACTATTCAGTCCCACCTTACCCACTCCACCCTTAACATTTCACCTTTCCTTATGGCTGAGGGATGTTTGGCTAAGTGCAGGCAACTCAGGGGATGAGTCTCAGAGCTGCTGTCAGGAAATGAGAAGGGGGAATGTTTTAAGGCCAAATACACAACAGCCAGAATATGCAGAGGATGTTCAGTTTGGAGAAATCTGCACTAAAGAGATTTAGGCCACTCCAGTGCAACAACTAGCAACCACCTGCATCAGGAAAGTTTGTTTTAACCTACAATGAGGTATTAGGAAATCCAAATCCCAAGTACTTTTAATAGTTTAGCTCCCTGGTAAAACACCACCCACCCAGAGGCTTGAGGCAACACAGAACTGGCTGCTTGGGAGGTGCAGGGTAGAGAAGACAGGCTATTTCTGGCATTACCCCTCAGTGGTAGGATGAGAACCACAGGCTGAACTGCAAGAAACATCTTGAAGACTGGAATTTTGTGTCGAAGGACATATGCTTTTGAGGGATGGGGGATTGTCAAGAAGAACACTTCACAGGAATGCTGTGCCCTCCTCATCCCTGCCAATCCAACCAGTTTGCAGAATTGAAATGCAAGGTTAGACCCCAACACCTCAGGAAGAGCACAACTACAGACGTCCCAAATCACCATCAGTCTAACCTAAAATAGGTCACTTGCCCCTCTGAGATAGTGTGGCCAGATCCACCAAAGATACTACTTTTAAAGCAAGTTTCAATCCTTAATTTGTATCTGGACACCAAGGTTCAGAGCATCAGCTCCTTGTCTGCCCTCGCCTGGCAAGCTGACACCAGAGAACACACAGACCACACAGTTGGAGAGCAGAAACAAGCCCAGATACTCCTGCATTCCTGCCTGCCTGAGACTGAAGGTGACACAGGGCTGGGAGAAACATTTTTGCTTAAGACTCAGTCCACAAACTAATGCCTAAGTTCAGCTTACAAACCTAAAAGAGCAGCTGGGCACGTACAAGCACAGCTCCAGTACCTGGAGCACAAGAAAAGGCACCTCAGTGAACCTCACTGGGACACTGACAGGAAAGCTTTTCCCTTCAAAAGTTTTCCACACAAGTTTTGTGATTTGGCCCTGTATCCATGATGCAGATGTTGATGGCTGGAAACAGAAGTTGAGCAGAGGGGAATGTAGACTGGGATCAATGGCTGCTGGCTGTTCAGAAGGAGAAAATGAGATGCATTAAAAACTTCTTTCTGGTCAATCTTTATTTTACACATTTGCATCACAGCAGGGAAACCAAGTTACACAGACTGTCCTGACTTGTCTCTACCTTGCTTCTCTTCAAATACTGTTTGCTGTTCTTTTAATAAAGTTTAAAAAAATACTGAAAAAAAAATCCATTCTTACATCTGAACAGGAATGGAGGAATAGGATATTTACAGGTCACCAAAACCCCAGGAACTGGACATTGCTGTACACAGAAAAGTCTTTTTTAGTTCTTCTGGAGATCATTTACTAAATGAATTCAAAGCTACATTGTACAAGGTGCCCTAAAGCTGCTTAATGACACAAGAGGATCTAGAATTAATTATTAATTAGTTCCTAAAGGGCAAGGGAAGCTATTTAGACTCATACTCTGTTTTAAGAGAGCAGGTACCAGCTCCACTGGCTACAGGATGAAGTGCATCTGACGATGTGGAGGTCGGACTCTACTTTAGCACACGGAGAGCAGAACACTGAGTGAAATCCCATGGGGAAATATTTATTAAGAATTGTCCTTTCTAGAGGATTGCTGCAGTCAAAACACAAATGGGTTCTTGAGCCAGTCAGCCTATAAGGAGTTGACTCTTTTCTCAGCCACTTTCTTACTACACCACTCAACACCTGAGTATTGTATTTTCCTACATCCTGTTCCAGCCACGTGGGAGCACAGATCATGTGCAATTCTCACTGGATCATTGCTATATCCAAGCAAGACACTACAAAGAGAAAATGCACAGCTTCCCAGTATTGCTAAGGAAAAGTGATTAATCAGCCCAAAAGTGTTGTCTCCAGCAGCTACAAAAAAGAGGCCAAATTAATTCAATTGAGAACAACGTTTTACAGCAAACCAACCCCAGGGCACGCAAAGAAACGTTGGTGAAGTGTTTCTAGGCAGCACCACCTCAGCTTTCATGGAACATTGAGGCTACTGACACTACACACAAGGTCACAGTTCCAGTGTGAGTCCCACTATTGTTCAAACCTCACTGCACCTCCCACTCCTGCAGACCACAGCTCCACATTCTGTACACAGGTGAAAAATGGGGATGTGCTCTATGAGTGAAGCAGAGATCATAACACAGGAGCTATAAAACATCTTCTTTAAAGTGACAGCAATCTGTTAACTAGCATGACAGGTCAAATTGAAGGAGACAAACCAAGGAGGCTAAAGGAAGAAAGATTTCCTTCCCTCTCCTTAATAGCTAAGGAACTCCAGTTCTCAGAGCTCAATAGAGCCTAAAACACCCAGTATTTGCTTCAAATTGGGCAGTTTTCAAATAAACAACAAAATCCACTCTCTTCTCATCAGTTTGATTGTCAATAGCTCAACTGCTTTTCTCTCAGAGGAATACACAGAAAAATGACTTAACACTAAAAATCTTCTACAAGACCTGCACCAGACGTGCACACTGGAGTGATCAGGACATGCCCTTTCATGGCCAGAAGGAATGTTACAGTGCTCAAGGATACATGGTGGATGCACGCTCATGCTAGAGAGAGTCCACTTAGCTTAGAAAAAATACATTTGCCACACTACGAGCTCCAGACAAAATGCTGCAATGCAGCAAATTTTTACAACATGCTCTCCCAGGGTATGCCAGCATGGAAATCCAGGAACAGGGCACTCAGCTGGAGGGAAACACTGAACAATGCACTGCACACATCACAACACGCTGAGTTAGACGACAACATGAAAGAGCATCTTAATAGGACAGCATGTGGCTTCTTCAGCTCAACTGCTCCACTCCGAGCAGGCAGCAGCTCTGTTCAGATGACCCCATTATGTCTTGCTTTCTTTTAGTATGTCTCTTGATGAACCATCAAGGAAAACATTTTCCAGCCCAAAGAATGCAAGAGCCTGGCAGTTGCATTGCAAGGAGGCTTCCTCTGGAAGAGCCTGTGGAGCAGCTACGGCAGGAAGGAGTGCAGCAGTGGCATGTGCATGTCAGCATCCACAGGGATTTATTGGGGCATAACCTGCCTTAAGTGAAGACTGAACCAGTCTCATTTTTGTCTGCAGAGGGGACTGAGTGCTCGGCTGCAGCAGCATATGGGAAAGCATTCAAACCATTTATTCCCATTGCACCAGACCTGCTGTTCCAGAACTCCTGTCCCTCTGCTGCGGGGTACTGCTGGTGATTGCTTCAGCTCCTCACTTCAGTAAAAGCAGCGACAGGGAAGCAAAGCTGCATATCCCTAAACGATCTGTAATCCACAACAGCTCCTCTCACTTCCCTCCCTGTGAGAGGCAGAGCTTCCTACCAGAGAAGCAGCCACCAGCATGTGAAAGGCAAGCACTGATTATCCTGCCTGGGAGGCTCCAAGCTGCTGCACCCCACTAGCCCTGGAGTCAGGCAATGCCAGTCGTGCAGCTGTGGGTTTGCCTGGGGAGGAGGGGAGGGAGCAGTCCTGTCTTTGATGCTGTGCAGTGCAGCACTGGATGTGCTGGAGAGAAGCACCACTGCAGCCATCCCCTCCATCCTCCAACATCCCAGCTGCCATCCCATCCATCAAGACAGACTTTTTGTCCTGATCCAAGGAATTGCACCAGAGAAAACTCTTTTTGGAAATGGGTGCAATAAGAATCTTTCAGTTTTTGACTCATCCATCACTTTGACTTTTCTTCCTAATGCTCAGGTCTGACCATTTCCTGCTGCTTGGCATCCTGTGTAAAGCACCAGCTGAAGCTCAGGGCTAAACTTGGAAAAAGCTCTTGTAAAAACTTACTTCCAGAATACTGCTGTGGCTTTTCATGCCAAGACAAAAAGAAATGACCCATTTTTTTTGGCCTTTGACTGGTGAGCCAGGGACTTGGCAGGTAAACCTACACCATATGCAACTTTAGCAAAAAAAAGTGCATATAAAAAAACCCCCAAACCTGAGACTAAGGTAACAGCACTTGCCAAACTGTCAGCTCCACTGATGCTGAGGTATGGAATAGGCAGCTGTTTGAAACAGCTCAGCACTCCCTGGGATCACAGCACAACCCTCATGGTTCTAGGTGAAATGCCACACCCATGACAATTTCACATCTCATTCACAAAAGGAATTAACAAGCTTTAGAACAGCATCTCCAGATGCACTTTGTTCCTGACAGCACATCCTTATCCCTTTACATACCTCAGTGCCAACACGCTGCAAGTCTTCAGTGGGCTTCTCTGAGCAAACTTTGCAGCTTGTTTGAGCAGCCCTTTGGATGCAGTAACTGCAGAGGAAGAGGATGAGTTTTTCAGGTATTGCATTTAAATGTATGGTGAGCTAGGGCTGCCTGTGTTTATTTATGGTCCAATTTCTCACGCTTCAGCTAAATATGCAGATTTCTTCCTTTAGAAGGCCTAAAAGGCCCCATAGGTCACCAAACAGCCTTTCCCATGGTACAGGATCTCTTCCCACTAAAACTGTCTCACTGCAAGGCAATGACAGCAAAGTCAAACTATCACTGCTGTGATTACTGTGAAGTTGCAGCTGAGGAGGAAAACAAGAGGATTCTGTAGTCAGAGACAAACGCTCTTCTTCTTGTGCTTTATCTGAAGAGAAAGCAGTTCCAGGTATCAAAGCAGGTAGAATTGTTTCTACCATCTCCATGGTGCATAGAACCAGCACCTGGGAAAAGAAGTGTCAATGGGGAAAAGTGATGCTGCTCCTAAAACAGCAAGTCTTGGTACAGACAGCTCACCAAGAGCTCCACAATCCCTGCTCAGGAGGGAGGAAGTGGTTCAAGATTCTGGAGGAAATCCTCCTCCTCAGCTTGAAGAATAAAATAAACCAGTGGTTAAGAGTCCTCTAATCAGTTGTGCCCCAGAAATGTAATCCCTCCAAAAAACCAATTCCTGAACGAGTCTGTAACCAATGCTGGCACATCCAGAGCTCTCGTGGTGCCTCTCCCTGACAGAAGGGAGAGCACCACGTGTCAATGTCTCTGCATGAATATTAAGGCTTCAGTGGGTCAGTGACTTACAGCTGACTGATTTTTGTTAAAGCTAACCTCATTCCACCAGTGAGCCACTTCCATCCTCCCCCAAACAAACACTCATTTTCACTACTACAGCTCTGGACACCAACTGCCCTACTGACAACCCCAGGGACTACAGAGAAAACACACGTGGCACTTTGGAACGTGTCTGTAAAGACTCCACTGCAAGTCTGCAGCTAACAGTCAAGGATTCCATATTCCCCTGCATCAAGGTTCTGATCACAATGTCCTCCTCTCCTGACAGAAAAAAAACCCCAACATTTAGGACTGGGAGTTACAATTGCCTGTTTTCGGTGGCAATATCACTTTGACCAGTTCAGCTCATCTCAAACAGCAGCATTATTAATCCTACAAAGCCAGAGAGGTACAAGCAGACATCCAGAGAGGCCCAGTAACTCAGGGTAACTGTGAACCAGAGATTTATGCTGCAGTAAAATGGCTAGACAGATTTCCACTGGAGAGTCTGGTACTGTTTATACTGTGCCAGAAAGGAGTGACTTTTGAAATACCTTGAAAATATTTTATGAAGCAAACCAAAGCGCTCTGGGTCACAGCTTGAAAGTAAACATTTAGGCAGACCCTTAAAAAGCAAGCATCAGTCTTACACCTCTTATGTACTTCTTGTCAGGTGGGGGTGAATCAAGAGCAACTCCATGGACAGCAGAGAATGTACATAAATGCTTATTGCACTATGGGCTTAGTGCTTTAATGGAGAACAGTCACTCATTTCCTGTATAGCAACACATCTGAAAACCTGACACATTCAGGTGGACACCTGCAGGGATAAGACAAGAAGATACTTATCACCTTTCACACTTGCATGAGCAGTGGCAGAAGTCATCTGATCCAATACCCCTTCAGTCTCTCAAATAACTGCAGTTGCTCCTATCCATTTGTTTTGCAAGGTTTTTTCCAAGACAAAAGGAGTGTTTATAAAAAGAATAAAACATACTTACATGTCTTTATCTTCTTTTCCCACCTTCTGACAGGCTTTGCAAGTCCCAGCATTCATGTTACATAGTAAGTGTGTGTGTGTGTGTATATATATGAGCATTATATAAAATATATTCTTTACATACACACTGAAGATCCTTCTTCACATTAGCATTACACATTCTGAGGAACGCAACAATTCAGAATAAAGAACCGATCCAGAAAGGGGGGAAAAAAAAAAAAAAAGCTGCCCAAAATCCCTAGGAAAGCTTCACACTCCTTGCAGGTACCAGGAGATCCCATTTTCTTATGATCAAAGGAATAGTTATATTTCTGCACTGCTTTGCTCTCCCTAGACACACCCCACTCTGCAGTTTCAGTGGTGGGGAGTGCAAGTTGCTCCCTTTCCACTGAGAGGAGTATTAATAAATTAAAAAAGTTTCTCTGAAAGTGCTGCCTTAGTCCAGTCCATCATGCCATATTCTCCCATTCGCCCTGAGGCTCTGCTGAACCATTCACCACTTTCTTGACTTTCTTCATGCCCTCCATTACTCCCGAAGTCGTCACCCTAGAAGAGAAGGGAGAAGCATTAGGCACCAGACCTTGAACTGTAAAATCCATTCCAGCAACAGCTCACATCCATCAAACAACACCTCTCACATCTCTTTACCCACACTGAGCAGTTCCTGTGTTTGATCTCTTGTATCACCCTGACACGGCACAGATGGGTGTTGGAAGCACAGCCACTGTCCTTGAGCACCTCAAGGCCCTTCCCACCTATCATTAAACAAAAGCAGCAAATAATAATAATAATATTGGCTCATACTTCATAAAAGGTAACAGGGGTGGTAAAACAGTCAAACCAGGTGTTTATATGCTAAATTTCAGCAGTTAACTTAAAAACTCCCTTTTACTATGCAGCTGACCACCCTTATTTCTGTGACTTCCTTCTGCATTTTAATAGGTACAACACATTACACAAATACACACACTGGACAGCGCCCCAGATGAATCTTATTAGCATAATGCACACCAACTCCTCTTAATAACAAAATGAGCAGCAACAAAACAGAAGCAAGAAATTTTCCTTTTTATACCATCCAAGTCTGGATTTGTCATGGCAATCTGACCATTGAACTACAAAGCTTTACAGCACCATTCAGTAGTAGGTAGACTGAAGTGTTTATCCAGGCAGAACAGCACCATTCCTCTTGGAGCTGCCTTGGCTCTCCAACAGCTCTTCAGCTCAGCAGCTTTTCTCTGCTGCTACACCAAACAGGCAATTTGGATGCACAACACATTTCCTTTATTCTTTTGCACAGTGTGATCCTCATTCCACACAGGTATTTTTTTCCCCCCATAAACATGCTACAAAGGTTATTTTGGATGCTGAAGGTAAGAGTGCCAATAGCTCAATGCATGCCCAAGGGAAGCCTGGAAGCACACAGACCTGTCCTGCTCAAAGCTGCCCTGTTGGTCTGTGAGTGCTTTCACCTGCTGTTTACCATGTCAGAGTGCTTTATTTCATCAGAGCTGTTAACAACATCTCCACAGCACCAGCTCAAGAGGAGAAGTCAACTTCAGATAACACTCTTCTTCCCTTAGCTCCATGTTAGATCCCAGCTTCTGTTCATGTACTGTAAAAATAATTTACTCAGCCTGCTGTGTTCAGTGACATTCCAGCAGAAGCCATACTGGGATCATCATTGGTTCTCACTTTAGAGTGGGGCCTAGATAAGCTTGGGCTTAATGGGAAAGGGTCACAAAAGTACAAATCAAGTAACTTTTTTCCTACTAAAATTAAAAAAAAAACCCCAAAAGTACAAAGAAAAGTAAGCAGGTTGCTTAAAGGAGAAAGATGGAATTAGGAAACAAACATTTCCTAGAAGAGATCAAACTGAGATCAAACTAAGATCAAACTAGTCAGTACAGAGAAATGTAGATCTTTTAAGTTCTCCCTGTTGACAAAGGTTTCCCACAGTCAGATAGGAAAAAAATCTGGGGAAACATAAGCTAGACAAAATCAAAGTAGATGGATAACTAATTGGAAAAGTATGCATTGATATGTACTTAATGGTTTCCTGTCAAAAATGTAAGAACATTGAGTGTGGTTCCAGAGAGGCCTGTCCTGGGTTCACTTCTACTCAGTATTTTCAGTAATTGCCTGGGTAATGGAATAGAGAACTTGCTTATTAAATCTGCACAAGACACTAAGAGCTACACACTGGAGAACAAGACTAGAATGCAGAAAGATTCTGGCAAACTGAAGCAATAGTCTGAAAAGTACAGGAAGATGCAGCAAGACAGCCACCAAGTTTACTCTTCAGAAATAATCAACTCTGTAATTACAGAACGAGGAGCTAAGTATCCACTCCTCAGGGAGGAGCTGAAGATTGCCATGAACTACAAACCAGAAACGAGCATCTCACAGAGCAATGCAGCAGCAGATACACTGGGATAGATAAAGAGGTGTTTCACACATGCAGGACACCAAAGCAGTCCCCAACGCCTGACTCACAGCTGGGAAGATCCCACCTGGCACACAGCCTAGATTCCAGCACTGCACTCTGATGCCATCAGAGAGCCACTGCACACCAAGGAGGTGACAGAGGTATGGCTAGGAGGGAATGATCCACTTCCCATGTTTATGGGACAGCTACACACTGGAAGCACAGGCAGATCAAGTCACATCCTTTGCTACCAGAGAGGCCATTTACTGTCCCCCCTCAATAACAGCAAATAACTGGGAGAGATTGCTGTGTGGATTCTCCAGTGAAGGTTAAAGCCCATCTGAAGAGCTGAAGAGACAGTTCTTGTCTCATGACAAGTGCATGAAGTAGCCCTCAAGTCCCTCCTTTTCTCAAATTGTTCAGGTACAACAGGCAATTCCTCTCGCTCTCAAAATCAGTCCAGTCATCACATTTTAGTGCCCAATAAAATAAGGGTAGCAGCACTAAGACCAAGCACACTGAAATTTTCATTGTCCTCAGAACAGTCTCAGCACTTCAGCTCTGACCTGCAATACAGCAGGGAAATGTTCATCACCTGCAGTCTGCTGAACTGCATTTCCAGCCCACAAATCAGCAGCAGTTAAAATGCAACAAATCCTTCTCACTAAACCATCCCTCTCCAGAGAGCATTTCTGTGCCTGCCAGAGGGATATCCATCACAAATGAGGCAGAGAAGGAGTTCCCCAAGCACTCCATCACACAGTGGCATGTGCTGCAGAGATTTCATGGGGTTTATTTTTCTCCTGCATTGTATCCAAGGTATCAAGGAATGGCTGAATATTCAGAAGTATCTCCAGCTCTCCACAGTGGTGGATCTCAGCTGTCTTTTCTGCTGTTTATTTGTTTTATAGTCCAACAAGAAACACTGCAATACTGGCAGCAGCCAGCCCTTACAAGCTATTGCTAACTGGAGTGAAAACTGATCAGCCATAGAGCAAAAAAGCTGATCTCTGCAAGCAAGAGATTTCTTAGGTGAAGAAAATCACTGCTAATGGAGAGCACCATGAATCAGTCTGCCATGAAGCACAGCCTGAGAGAAAGCAGAGAAAAACAACCAAGCAGGATGTCAAATCTCAGCACAGAATAAGCTGCCTCATGACACAGAGACAATCTCCAGATCCCAAGGCATAAGCAAAGATCAGTGTTACCACAACAGTTCGCTGTGTTGAGGCTGTTTTGGGTATTAAGGAGAAGCAAAGTCTCCACACACTGAGTAAGATGGATTTACCAACTTGAGAACAAAACCATTAGTGGTTTCTTCTCCTGCAATTCCTGCTCCAGTGGAAATACTTTAACCTCCCATGCATGCATGAACATCATTCTCAACCAAGACCTGTTGAAGAGCACTTTGATATCCAGCATCTAAAGCCAGCTAAGTTAATGAAATTTTAAAAAAAAAACCACAAAATAACCCAAAATTCATCCCTTCCCCTTCCTCACCCCCACCTCATCTACTGTACTGTTCATATTTTTGTGTTCATGCCCCAGAAATGGCATTAGGACTGGAAGCCTGACAGCTCTTTCTGCCAAGTGTGGCTGCACCTTTTCAAGCAGGGAATTTTAATCTAACAAACTGTCAGCGACGAGCCCACGTACTGACAGAACTCAAGAGGCTGCCCAGCACAGAATACACAGAAAGCCACTTTGCTGATGATGAATGGCTATTGAACCTGCTTAAAAAAGGACAGACAGGTCCTTAGCTCAGCTTTAGTCACACTCTCCTCCCTGCCAGGACAACTTCTGTGAAGCTTGGAATAACTGAAGAGATTCCTGCAAAGTCTGTGGATCCTTTCTCCAAGCCAGAGTTACCTTTACTATTCTTGATTTGTATTTTATTCCTGAGATTTACAAGGACATACAAAGAGAGGATTTGTGCCTTGTGTTGCTTCTGTACAGACATCTAATTTGCAGATTTTTCTTGAAACTTTCCAGATTTCCAGTGTCCTTAACAATATTTGCATTACTGCCAGACCGAGATTTGTATCATTTGCAATGCATGAAAACAGACCCAAACTAGAGAGCTGCACTTAAAATATCCTATTTTTTTTTTTTCCATGGAAGACAAGCAAGCCTGGAAAAGAGGTTTGATAACCTCACAGCCTTCCCCTCTGTTGGCTCATAGAAATGTTGAGTCTTAAGGAAGTGAATGCTTCTGTTTTAGAGAACCTGATTTTAAACAAAAATCCTCCAGGAGAGGAAAATAACAATAAAACTGACAGAGCAGAACATCATGAAGTTTGCAGGTTTTTTGTTTCTGCCATAGCCTGTGAAGACAAGTGGGTATTTAGCACATGAAAGACAAAACACTCATGCAGTGGTTAGTCAGGACACTGTCAGACACTTGCTCAAATAAATCCAGGTATTTTTTCCCCCCACAGAAACAACATTTAATATTTACGATGACAAAAATAGGACCAGCAAGACCAAATCAATGAGAAATTTAATATACTTCCACTGCAGTGCTTCACCTGTCTCAAAATGTGTATAAACTGTGTTTTTCAAGTATCTACAAAACACAACCTTCCTGATGAAGCTGGGGAAGTGAGAACCAGACACAGATTATACCCTGCCAAGTGCCCAAATGGAATAGAACTTGTGGTGAATCAGATCAGAAAAATTCAAGCAAGGCTAAGGGGAACAACCCACAAGGCACAACAATGGAAACTCCCAGAGCAAAGAGCAAAATACCTTACTAGGAAAAGGCTCACAAGGAATTCTAACCCTTGAGTTTTTAGCAATGTCTATCTCATGATGAGATGTAAATCACTGAATTACTTCATTAAACTTTCTCCAGCTCATTTGTGGCAGATTCTCCTAAATTTAGCAATTTCTCAATTGACTAAAATCACTGCATTTGAAAGGTGTCCTATTATTAGTCCTAGCAAAACCCCCACAAGCAAAAAATTCATTAAGCACGTAATGCAAAGTTGAAATTCGCTCTAACAGGCAAAATGAAAAAAGCTTGTTTTGGTACAATCACAAATCCTGCCAGTTCAGACAGTGACTTCCTGATGTGAATGTTTTTTTACCAAACACCTTCCAAACTGAGACCAGCTTCTTACATAAACCATTTAAACACATAAGTGATAGTGATTTTAAGGTCACTACCCACTAGTTGGATTCCACTTGCAAAAATGACAGATTTTCTAGACCCAAAGCAAAAATAGCTAAGCATTTAAAAAGATCTTTGTTACTAGCCATATTCCTGAGAAGTTAAACTCCTTACATGACATTTCAATCTGGATTCTATGATTCAAATCTCCTTGTAGCAGTTTTTGAATAAGATTCATTTCTTTCTGAGCTAACTATGACAGCAAACACACTTGGACTTTTTTTGCCTCTGTAATAAAAATAATGTTGATTTATTTCACCCAGGTAAAGGAGATTTGCCAAACTGGAAAAAAACTCTTAGGAACAGGCTTCTGAGCCTGTACATGAATTGCAATTATGCATCAAACCTAAAACTACCAAAGGATTAGGCTAGCTGTGTTCCTCTTAAGGCAGCAGACTCTGGGGGCCCTAAAGCTGTATCCAACACTCCTGGCAGGCTGAATTACTTAGGGCATTTTTAATTACACATTCAAAAATGCCACTCATTTTTTAAGTCCTCAGAAAACCACTGCAAAGAAAATGACAGGGACTCAGCCTGAGCCCTGCTATATGATTTTTCCAGACTAGCTCAGGTCCTGAAGCATTTGTGGTGCCTCGTGGTTTCATAGCAGGGAATAAACCAGGGAAGAGTATTGATAAAAATCCATCTCCTTGGCTTAAAATAAATTTTTGCAAAGCTATATGCTGAACACCAAGGCAGAGGGGACTTTACACCATGTTCACTTATTTATTATTATATTATTTTTATGCATTTTTTATTAGTTATGTTCTGCAGATTGGTGGGTCATTTCTGTTGTTCACTTGAGGTTTTTTTTCAACACGAAGCATTAATGACGAACTGTAAAACTCATTCACGTTCCATGATCTAAATTCAACTTGAAGCTTTCTTACTTGACATTTTCATGGGCAACTTTTTGCCCCATGAAAAGCTTTCCCAGCTTTTTCCACACTACTGCAATATCCAGGTCAGAGGCTCCTATGCACACTACAAATCTTTACACACACCTTTAAACGTGGGCAGATCCTCATCTTTGCCACAGAAGGAATTAGAGAGATTAAAGTAAACTGGTTTTAGACACTACTCTTCTCAAATCAAGTGAAGAGGTAAATAAAAGGGGAAAGGGGTTCTTACACAGCTTCCATCTCCAAGTCATCCTCATCATCTTGAGAGAGCTGTAGGTAAGGGTTGTCTGATGCTGGACGGAACTTGTACCCAGTAAGGACAAAGAACACGAGTGTGGCCATTTCATCCAGCAGCTGCAAGTGAAAACACCAGACTGAAGTTCAGTCCTGCTACGCTCTGTGGTCACGAAACATTGCTCCTCATTCATAAGGTTCAAGGTTTAATGGCCAAGGAGGCCTGGGCCACAGCAGAAATAAAATAATTCCTGTCTGGTTGTCATTAATCCCAGGCTAAAGGCTGTCAAAGCTTTTGTTCTTTCAGTTTTCCCCGTCACTTTAAATACAGTTACAGTTCTATCCATCTCTCCAGAGCTTTCAAAGAACAATGGCAAGACTTGGCTTTTAAATGGGGGGGAGGAATCATCCCTAGGTGGCTTGGTACTTTCAACAGTTAATGCATTCCAAGGACTCCCTGCACAGTTACTTGGATGATGTGTTAAGAAACCAAGTATTTAGAAGTCCATAGGCAAAACAAGCCTGTAGATGGAAGAGCAAAAACCTATTTCCCTGGCTCCCTCAGGCTTCAATTACATAGAGCAAACCTGACTAATTTTTTTTCTCCTTTGTATGTTCTTGATTAATTTCCTTCAGACATTTTTAAATTGAAAGACTGAAAATCAATAATGCAATTACTTTCAGACATCTTATGTATAATCCAGCAGCTTTGCTGGACAAACAAAAAACTAAGAATGTATTCTTTCACCTTAAGCACATGAGTGATAAAATCAAGAAGAGGCAGGGTGCAGCACTGTGCTTTGAGATGTTTTACTATAACATGAGGAACATTTTATGGAATTTTGTTATGCAGTTCTATTTAAAGAATAGTAAAGAAAAACATCAAGGAATGGATGTATTTTCATTTGCTGGCAAATACCTGGTACAGCCATTTCCACTGGAATGGAACAGCAATCTTTATGAGAATTGCAATGATCCGTGTGAAGTAGATGTAACACACAATCTGGGAAGGAAAAGGAGAAAGCATGAGAACAATAGCACCGTCCTTATAGAACCTTCTTACCCCAGAGAAATAGCTCAAGCAATTCCCAGACAACTCATTATGTCAGACTGGCCTTATTATGCCCCTCAATAAACAAGGAAGATACAGGCTGAGGGCTCTACTGCTTGTTGAACATCCAATAACTCAAGCCATTGGTAACATACTCAAGTTACAGCAGGAAATGCTTTAAGTATTACGATTTCATGGAATTTCAAGAATCACAATTGTAATTTATTACTCTTGCCACTTAGAAGAGCCTGAAATGAGGCCGTTGGAAATCATTAAGAAGCCTGTGTTCTCCTGGGAAACGTACTCGAGGCTTCCACTGACTTAATCAGGAACTGCACACATGCATCTCCAGGCACCATTTGGTCCCAAGTTTAATTTTTAGCAAGTTTACAGTACGTTATTCAAGCCCATCAATTCAACTGGCAGCTCAAGCTGTCTCCAGAGGAAATCAGGAAGCATTACAAATAGCTGGAATTTAAAGAGAGACAGAAGGATATAACCATTAGGAAAAAATAAGGAAGTTGCTTTTAGGATTGTAAGCCAGTTGACCAAGATGCCAAAGCACAGCAGTGCTAAGAGCCTCCATCACATCCACCAGCTGCACCAGTTTCCAACAAGTATTCCATCAAAAGCTTTGAACAACTTCCCCACATGCATGTGTGCAGGTGCTTTACTTACCATGACATAGTAATGCCTGAAGAGCTTCAGCTTTGCTAGGTTAATGGCAGCTATTAAGAGAACACAAAAATCCATCAGAAAATTGTTATCATGAGACAATTTCTTTTGATGCCTGTCTGCAAGGTAGGCAAGTGGTCAAAATCAAGACTTGGGTAATACCAGGCTAGGACTTGTACTGAGGAATGCCTGGCATGTCCAAATACAGGATAACTCCCAGGCTAGAGTGAATTCACTCTTAAAAAGGGAACTGAGACTGCTTTTGCACTAAATTTTATATGCACACACTCTGCATTACAGAACCTTCCACTAGCTGTATACAGCCAACCATAACACTGTCACTTCTCTCCTGCTGAAAGGGCCATGCCACCTGATGCTGCCTCCTAGAAAATTCCTGTCTTTTCTAGGGCCCTACCTGCTCCATCCCTTCAGCTGAGCTGAGCAAATTGCAGGTAATCACAGCTCTGGGAGCCACTGCGCCTCGCTGAACAGCAGCCCAAGCACTTTAATACCCAAGCAAGGTCCTCTATCCTTGGTGGCTCAGCCACAGCTCACAAGTGAAGCAGGAAATCATCCCCAACACGTGTCTGAGTGGCGGCCGCGCGAGCCGAGGCCCCAGGCAAACCTGCACGTATTGCACAGATCACATCAGCTGGAGCAGCACAGAACATTCATCTGAACCAGCTGAGGTCAACAACAGATGGAGCAGCTGTCAGCTCTGGTCTGAGAGTCAGCTTCTAGATGTGCAGCAGGATTACAAACAGAGGCCACTGATTCTTGTGCGACAACATGAGAGGCAAAGAGCCCAAGATATGTTGACAGCATACAGAGATGCAGCTCAGAGGCAATGAACATGAGCTGCCAGTTAAAAAATACTGCCACATATTTACTGGTATTCCCTCCAAGCCCTCATAATGTATTTATCAGATGTGGAAGTGCAATACATAAAGCTGAAGTTCACCTGCACCCCCTCACAGAACTCACCCACAGCAATGATTTATAAAAGGCTGCATATATTTGCATGTAAGGTCTTCGAGGTTCACAAGACAGCAAAATGCAATATTTCAGATAAGGCAGAGGAGAGCTAACAGCTCCCAAAGAAATGCTTCACCTCCTCTGACAAAAACAAAGCAGCTTTTCTTATGCAAAGGAAATGTCAAATGCACCACTGCAAATAAATTCCTGTAGATTCCCACTACAGAGAATACAATGAAGACAGCATTCTGTTATAAAACTACTTTCATAATCTAGAGCTCAAGAGTCCCTTTCTAGTTTACCTTTAGTGTTTCTGGGGTGCTACTCAAAGTTACAAACACCTCAAGCCTGATACAAACCCTGCTCCAGCAGACACACTAAGAGCAGCAACCTGACCAACACGAGGCATGGACTGATTATCCAAAGTTAAAAGCTTTTCCTAATAGAGTTGGTGAAAGACTGAAGCATGTAAATATGCATGAATTGTGAAACAGGGAAGCAATATTGTCCTATTTAAAGAAGAGCTGCACTAAGTGTGACCATGAAGATCTTGTGATTTCCCACACACCGGTTTGCACACAGAAGGATCTATTTTGAACTCAACGTGTCCAACTTCAAAGAACTGCCACCAGCTGGTGCACTGACAGGCCAGGAGAATTACCAGAATTTGTAACTGAAGGAACACCAACTCAACAGCTGTGATTCAAACTGCCAGTCTATCAGTGCTTTACAGTCAACACCAGTGAGCTGGGCAGTCATTTCTGGTGGATTCAGGCACTGCACAGGATGAAAGGTCAGCAAAGCCAAAGACCTGACTGCCAAATGAAGTGTCCTAATTCCACCTCTCCAAGCTGATGGAGCACAGCTGAACATCTCAGCAATAGCAAAGAGTCATAAATCAATATATTCACGTATCCAGAATGTCTGAGCATGGGGAAGAAGGGCAAGGAGAGGAAAAAAAGAGAGCCACCCCCAAGGAGAAAGGCTAAGGAGTCACCTGTGGGAGCTGACTTGCTCTCCTCAACTGCAGCAATATTCCTCTCCACTATCAGATACGTAAGTCAGCATTAATGCATGTCTACAAAATCCTGCCAGGTTTTTTGGAACAACGCAAAGTTACAGGACGCACTGTTCTGGAGAAAAATCTAAAATCATCATTGCTTGGCATCAGCAGCTTGTGAATTGCTTCCTCACAGGCTGAATGTGCTCCAAGCAGTATTATTTGAGTCCTGCTATCGTGGACACTCAAAAGATTTCTGTTCACCTCAGCCTGGCAGCCCAGACAGCAACAGCAGCATTTACAAGGAGCGAGGCTCAACCAGCAGCTGTCACTTCGAACTTGAATCACTTGCAACCTGAACCTGTAAGGCTGTGATAACACAGCAGCAATCACAGCATGCAGTAAAGGCTGGGTAAATTTATATTTCGAGTATGATAACCATTCTGCAAAGGACAGTACTTAACTGCAGAGAAGGAAAAAAAAAAAATTAAAAGGAGACCTTTCACCGAAGGTTTTAGAAATTAATTCATGCTCTTTCAGACAGTAATTAAAAAGATAAAAGCCATCCTCAAAGAAAGATTTATAATATCCATACCTTGCTTCTCAGTTTTCCCTCTCTATCACCATTTACTTTAACAGCTTGTGCCTGCAATAGCCTGATCTGCATCGATCAAAACAGAGCACACCCCAGTATTTTGATAAGCAGTCTCTGAGATTGTTCCCATGCTAATTTCCAACATTGAGGCTGTCTCTAAGATGGAAAAAGAAGCTAGACCATCCATTTGCACACCACGCAGTAGCCTTTTGATGAATAAATCCGACCTTTTCAGTATATGTATGTAATAACAATCACAGGATTGCAGCTGAGGCTGCAGGGAGCTGAAGCCCAGGCAATAAAATCCATAAAGAAAAACCATAATGCAGCCAGTGAACGTGCTCAAGGTACAGCTGAGAGTAGCTCTGCAATGCTTTGCTTGCCCTACTCACGCTGGTGCATATGAGATGTGATCTGTGCCATTATCAAACCGTAAATGGAAGCTTTCTGCTCTCCCCAATGATGCAGCACATGTAGATCTAACCCTTGAAAAAGCAGCTCTGAGAAATGTGGCTCTACAGCCTGAGCTCTCTGCTTAAAAGCATTCCTGTACTAGAAAGAAGAGGTCAGACAGATACAGCAAGGCTTGGTGTCACGCAGAAGAAAGTGGCACAGACTCCTTAATCTTCAAAGTCCTGAACCACATCACCCATTTGGCACAAAAGTGCTCCAGCAGGGTCAGATGAAAGTGCAAAGTACAGGATAAACACTCTATCTCCAACACATTTGCCACATCAACCTGGACAGCTCTCTGGGGCACCTGGAAGTGCTGCTGAGCCCAGCCAAGCACCAGCTGCTCTGCACCACACAGGACCAGGCTCTGCTCACAGCATTTTCATGACACAGCAGCAGAAAGACACTGAATACTGCAAATGGTTTTTCCTGACATGGGGGCAAGCATGAAAGCATTCATCATCATTTGCCCACTGCACAGAACACAGGGAATGAATGATGCCTGGGAGCAATGTATTTCCCCTAATTCTGCTGCCAACTGTAACGTGCTGCAGTGCTCCAGGAAAACAGCAACCCATGATCCGACTGTGCCTTGTCACACCTCTCATCACAAACAGGTACCACCACACCAAACTGCAGCAATGCTTTCCAACCCCATTCCTCCCTCCAACAACAGAGGATGTGATCACAAGGGTGTGCTATGAGACTTGAGAGTGACCAAAAACTTGGAGTTTCAAACAAAAACGATGTCTAAATAATATACATACTCCCTCTCTTTTCTTGAGATGCCTGTAAACAAGGTGGTGGCAGTTGAGCAGCTTTGCAAGCTGAACAATTCTAGGTCAGTTTGCAAGGCTGATTTCCTTAAATCTGCAAGACATTTGCAATGCAGATCTACAAATGGACACAGAGCAAAGGCTCCCACCTGAAGGAAGATATAGTGACAGATCAAAGAAGTGTAGCTAAGCACTTGCTTAAGTCTGAAGGTGGCGATTTTAAAAGGGGAGGAAAAAAGATTCTAAAAATGGGATGTTTACGCCCACTGCTGTGCAAGATAAGAAGCCTGTGTAGGTCAGATATACTGCTTTAAAGATCACCTTCAAGGGAAAAAAGCAAACAACCAGGCAGCTCAAACTCAGCTGTAGCACTGTGCCCTGCCTAATCTTCACTAGCAATCCACAGCATCTGGGTATGTAAGGTCTCCCTGGAAAATTATGGCTTTAGACCCATTTCTCCAGCTTTCCCACTTAGCTTTTCTTTCAAAATATTTAATTTAGTTCAAATTACTATCAGCTAATAATGTCAAATTAGTGCCACATGTAACAGGCTTTTTTATTAATTGTACATTACTAAAACAAAGGTCTGTGACAAGCCCAGACTAAAGGTCTCGTAAATCCAAATCTGCTTCATTCCTAGTCCAGTCACACTCCAGTCATGGCTGTCACTTGACCCAGGGGACTGCTACCTAATAAACAGGTGGAGAAGCAGCTGCAAGAGAGCATAACAGTCAGGAAACACCACCAGGATACTGAGCCATAAAGTCCTGGAGTTGTTAGTCCTAACATATGCAAGGAGGCAAAAATAATTTTCCTTAGGTCTTTCTCACCAGCAAGGACGTCACCAGAAGACTCAGTGCCAGGCAAAACAGCTATTGAATGTGTAGCATGCAATTTCCCAATACATCCTATAAGTTAATGAAGTCTGTGTGAGAGAAGAGGGAAAGCAGCCTTTGACTAGACAATAAATCCCAGTAGGCCAGAGGCAGCTCAGCTAGCAGTGTCTGCACACAACCCAGCCAGCTCTAACCACAGGACAGTTAAACTGCATAATGAGAAGATCCAGTAACTTTGACTACTAGATGAGAAAACTACCTTTAACTGGAGAACAAAAAAATGCTCATGATTTAACAGTAAGCACTGGTTCTATTTTTTATTCTCATGAGAAGCTGAGACACGGAGCAGCACCTCTGAAGAACAGGGCCTCCAAGGGAAGCTTAAAGAGCATGTGGTTCTAGTAAAGATAACTCATTGATAAGCCTAACATGAATGATTTCACATTTTTACAGTGGAACCAAATCACTTTTGGTTTTCTCAACCAGAAACACTAGCAGCATGACAGCACTAGGTAACATTCTGCTTCTGGCATCACATTGCCATTTCCTTGCTCCCCGTGGGCTCCTATCAACAGCCTCTAAATAGTCCAACCAGATTGTGTTTCACAAGTGAGTCCCAGCACTGCAGCCACAATCTGCTCTCAGCCTGTGCAATATTCTCCCGGAAAATCTATTTCTTAGCTATTCTTATATTATCAGTGTAGCACAACACAGTTGCTAAGTCCCCCTGAATACAGTTACTGAACTTGCAGGATCTGCACAACCAGATGGCAACACTGGTGGATAAAGCTGAGAACAGCAGTAGGTGATTAAGAAGCAACAGTCAAGATAAAGAGCATCATCACCCATGGAGAACAACACAGAACAGAGGACTAAACCAGACCTTATAAGTGCTACTGTGCATAGCACTGACTAGCTGTAAATACACAGCCAGTTCCTCTCAAATTACCATTTTTTACACACCACAGTGCATCCTATAGAACTGTCTGGATTTACTCAGATCTGGATTTCATCTGGCATGAGGGACAGTGGAGGGGTTGAGCCTATACACCGAACATCCCTGTTGCTGGCCACCTCACTTCTCTCCTCAGAATGTCTGAACTTTATCAAACTCCACAGCACCATCTTGTGACAAGAACCGAAGTAGGTACAGAGGGAACACCTGGGGCCACACGGATCTGAAGGGTTTGTGTCCTAATTACATGCATTAATTGCTGTGTGCTCGCCACCAGGACAGTCAGATCCAATGCCACCCAGGTAAGAACCAGGCCTGACATGTGTGAAGTCCTTGGTTCAGAAGAAAAACTGCTTCAAGGAAATCTGAACTTATCAGACTTTTTAAAGGTAAAAGCATGAATACTCCAGAACAGATGGTCAGTGGACAAGGTAAAACAAATCCATCAGAAAAGGTCACTGAACCCAAGTCAACGCACTGATAAGAAAGCTACCAGTAATATTTATATTACACTTTGATAATTGACCTTTTAAACACTTGTTTCTATTAGAAATTAGCAATTTTCCACCATTAGGTTTTTTTCTTTTAACTTGTAGGGTTGTTGTTTGGTGGCTTGTTTAAGAGCTTGGAACATCAAAAAAGCACACTAGACTCATCATAAGTATTTTTTAAATTTAACAGGTGGCAAAAAAATTAGGTATCTGTGGTCTGCACAAAGCTAGGTTCACTACCCAGCCTTACATTTCACCTACATTCAGCAGCAAAATGCAGAAGTGTCTGTGAAAGCCAAGGAAATGGTTGGAAGAACTATCCAGACCTGGCTACAGAATTCCAGAAAGGAGAGACAAGAGTTGAAGGATGGGACTGAAGCTAAAAGGCTGTTGCCAACAAATGACCTTCTACAAATGAAGCTTTGACAAGTAAACCACCACATGACAAAAGATGGAAAAGGCTGCCTGCTTCCAAGGAAGCCAGTGCTGTGCTCCACAGCTTGTATCCAAGGAACTAATCCAGAAGAAATGAGCAGATAAGGCAGGAAAAGCACAGGCTACAACAGCCACGTTTGGCCTTTCCATCCATCAGCTGCTGCTACAATAAACATAACTCCACTTTCCACAGTCAGGAACTGTGCTATATTGAATGCCAAGTTATGTTTTGCTTCATAATGAGGTTTATTTCCCTCTATTCTGTCAGGAATACATTTCTGCAGAAACTGAAGTAAGTGGGTCTATTTGGGCTAATAGTCAGCAATTCTGGAATTCATTTCTAGTTCTGTTTCTGAACACTCAAGTGAGGAAAAAATGGCAAATCTGTCAAGATGATTTGCTCTAGATATCATGTCGAGCTCGAGCACCGAGAGCTGTGCAAGCAGCAGGGAATGGGTTACACACTGCAGCTCTGATAATTAAAGCAACACAAGAAAAAGGTCATTTTCCAAAAGTTATTCCCATGAGCCCACTGAGGAAAAGCAGAGTGGCACTAATAAAGTGTAGATGTATAGTCTTAGTTTGGTTTTTACATCAGCATCACATGCTTGAAATTCTGGCACTATAACATGTAGCATAGAAAGGGAGAAAGAATACAGATGACTTGCCTTTCCCATCTGTTGCTGAAGCCTCTTGCAAATGTCTTATTGACCTGAAAAATAAAAATAAAGAATAGATTAATGATAAGTTTTACTTATCATACTCCCTATTCACAGTAGTCCTCTAGATCACTGACAAGTTTTGTTAGCTCTTTATGGCTGGAGTATGCTCATAATTAACTGTGCTCAGCACTGCACACACGTTCACTACATGCCCCCAGCTCAGGCAGTCAGCTCAAGTATCTCTATTTCCTTAGGATTAAGAAAGCAGATTGCTAAAACCTACTTCAGCCCACAGAAAGCTTTGTGGGAGGGAGGGAGCAGAGTGAGAAACTGGGGCATTTTCCAGCATAATGCTTTCCACTTGTACAATTAAGCTGAGCTACTCTTCAAAGTACTGCCAAGCATTTGGCATCTTACTGCTCTTTTAAGCTCTTTTCATTTAAATAGTTGATTACAGCTTACATGTCTACATAGGCAACTTATGTAACAGAAACTACCCTGCAGGAATGTAAATTCAGGGGCCAAGTCTTAGTCACCTTGCTCACATGAGTCATCCCACCAGCTGCAGTGACACTATCCAGAGGAAAGAGGGGCAGGATTTTATGTCAGGGGCTTCACTGCCCGTTTGTGTTGGCACCATGGCAATGCAGGAACACTGGATGCACACCATAAACTGTCACAAGACAGCTCACATTTGTTCTTTAAATACAATTCCTTTGTGGAAAGTAAGTTTTGTACCAACACCTCACTAGGCTGAACATACAGATCCCAGCATTAGGCAGCAAGAACTGTGACTGCAGAAGTCACCTTTATCACAGCAGATTGAGTCCCTTTGCAATTAAAGTTAACATTTCTGAGCTTTTATTTACCATTGCCAAATGCACTCAACGTCAAAGCTGAAGCATTTTGATTGGAGCAAGGGGAAGGACAAGTGGCTAGTGCAAATTTCTTGGAAGACATCTCCCAGCCTTGGCAGAAGGCCACCAGGAGTGTGTAGGGGAAGAGAAGGACAGTAGAAACCCACCTTCACAAGTCAAGCTGAAGCTTATTTCCATCTACTGAGCAACACCTTTCTTTGAAACACTCAAAAGTTACACTCTAGAGTAATGCAGATGGCATTCTGCATTTCAGAAAAAAATAATGGAGATACTGGAGAAAAAGAGGAATTTTCTGTGTTTACCAACCAAGGAGCCAGAAGCTCCTTGGTATCCTCCTTTAAACCCAGCTGTTTATCCAATTAAGACAAAATGCATTTAGAAGACAAATGTTCTGGCTAACTGGCAAGCAGCAACAATAGTGTTTATCTGAATTATCTGTGTTTTGGTTGAGTTTTATATAACCAACATTATTCCCTGCCAAGTAGAGTGGAAGGAAGGGCGGGGAAATGCTCCCTGTGGGATTATTTCTTATAAACAGTCAAATAAACATGCAGCTACTCTGCTTGAAGGCAGCCCTGATTTTAGACAACACTACTGTTTTGAAACTTAGCAGTCAAGTATCTAATCTCAGTCATTGAAGCCAAATCCCATTTTTCAATTTGAGAGTCAACGCTTCTGCAAAATTTCAAGCTCCAAAAGCACCTACAGTCTGCACAGTGTTGGCCACATTTAAACTGCCACCCACCTTCCCTTATCCCCACTCTAACATCCCCAAAACAGGCACCTTCCACAGCACTGGACTGAAATGTGAAGGCTGATGAGGTCTATAAAAGCTAACAGCATGCTTGACTCCACAGGACCAGAGCTGTTCTGCTTTGGCAGAGCTGTCCATGCCCATTAGTTCACACGTTTTTCACATACAGCAACTCACCATACCACTGGGAACAGGATGGCTCCACAGCACAGCAAGTCCACCAGGAAAAGGATTTCTTTCCACAGTCCATACTCAGTTGTCCCCTCCTCTGTTGACTCTATGATAATGTAGGCCACGTTTGCCAGTACCTACATAACAAGACATGGTTGTGGTTTAGAAACTGCCCAAGGAGCTACAGGTGGGCTGCCAATTCAGCAAAAGCCCAGCCAGTAACATCAGTGATTTTCCTGCAGCTCTACATCCAAAAGTCCCACATTCAGCAGCACCTTCATAAGATTTACAGAAATAAAACTGATGGGAACTTATTCCTGCTGACATTCAGAAAGTAGTTCTTTTGTTATATAGTGTGCTGAATCTACTCTATCAGTTGAGATAAAAAGGAGCAAAATTTAGTTACTGAAACACAGACAGAGGAATGCATGGTTGTTCTGGGTTGTGGAGCCAAATATGTGTATTCTATTTTCATCTGTGGGAGAGAGGCCTGAGCCTTTTCTAACAATGGGCCATTAGCACCTCCCAGAGCGGTGCATCTGCATTTCCATCACCCCATTGTGAGATGCATCACATGCCCCTGGCAGTGGGGTGGGGGCAGGCAGTTTCTACCTGGTGTAAACTGAGACAGAGGGACTGGAAAGCTGCTAGCTTCACCTGGTTTTCTGGGAGGAAGACTGGACCCCTTCTGATCCACTGGACCCTTTCCCATCCACTGGACCCTACTCATCACCACTGGACCCTACTCATCACCACTGGACCCCTGTTACCATTACTGGACCCTTTTTTGCTACAGGATCATCTCTACTTCAACAGAACCACATCTGCCACTTCAGAAGGACTTACCTTTGGACTGCACCCAGCACCCTGACCAGCAGGGTGTCAGGTTGTAGCTCTGACTCTGTCAGGCTTTTCTCCAAAATTGTTGTTTGTTTGTTTGCTTGTTTGGGTGGGTGGTTTTGGTTTTTTTTTTTTTTTTTCTACTATATTTGTATTGTTAATATTCTTAGTAAAGAACTGTTATTCCTATTCCCAAAATCTTTGCCTGAAAGCCCTTGATTGCAAAATTATACTTTTTGGCGGGTGGGGGTTACATTCTCCATTCTCAGGGAAACTCCAGTTTCCCTGGTAGATACCTGTCTTTCCAAACCAAGACAATGGTACATACAGCCAACAGAGAAAAAATGTAATTCTAAATTAAGCCAGTAATTCAGACTGGTCATTGACCATCTTTTGTACTTCACACCTGAGCTCTGTAACAGCCTCAAACACTAATTATATATACTTCTGGTAAGGACTTGCATCTGGAAAGGCAGAAATCTCTTCTACATACAGCAACAAACAAAAGTGCTCTTCTCCTATGTACTTCTGTTCCTCAAGTAAGAGACCAGCACTGACCACTCTAAACCACTGGGAATGTTTCCCTCAGACCCAACAGACTTACAAGTCTTGTCTTTCCCATTTAATTTCATTAAGACATTCAGCAAGCATTTCAGCAGTGACAACTTCAATTCAATTCCTCTGCTTAGTCATTTAGCACTGTTTTCCAGCTCAGGTTTTGTCCCACTCCTTACAGCCAGTTTTCGTTTGCTGAAACTGTTTGATCACTAGTACCTCATGCTCAATATGGAAGAAAAATTGGGAGAACTACAGTAACTTGTGGACTAGGAAATAGCCAATAGGCTCATACAAGCAAGAACTACATGGCACTGTGTGAAGTTTTCACAGCCTTTTCCAGTTTGCACAAGCAGCTCTCCCACAAGACAGGAAGTATCAGCTCAGTCCTCACCTGAAGAGGGATGACAATCATGAAAATTTTTTTGTCTTTATCTGACAGGATGTGTTTAATGAAAGCCCAGCCTGTGCCAATGAGGGCGATAGTGATGAACAGAAGAGCTCCCTTCAGTCTGGAAGAGAAACAGACACTGCAGTGAGAGACTTTATTTTATCACACTTCCTCTTCTGCCCAGGTTTCTCCCACTGCCAATAAAGCCACAAACCCAAACAAATGCTTCCCTATCCCTAATTTTGGCAAGCACTTATCCATCCCACAATAGTGAAGCAGATGTACTTGCTACAACTGTGTATCACAGAGCAATATCAGGCTTCATTCACAATATATGCAATCTTTTCCTGGGGGAGCCATCCATTCACCATTGTGAACAGCAGCAAATACTGACAGCTGTATCCACTTGCCATTCACACCAGGAGCAAATTAGATACTTGAATATTAGTGTGAACAAAGAAAAGTAAAGCATTTGTTATCCTTTTACTCCTCCACCCACAGGAAGTGCCAATTCTCTGCAGCTGCCCTCTATAAGTGGAGCTTTCCCCTTCACACAGGGCTGATTTCTGAGTGTTTGGTACTGTGGTCTGCATGAGAACACAACGATTTCCCACTTTGTTCAGGAGGGAGACAGCCCCAGTGGCAATTTGAATCTATCAGACCAATCCTCTGACACACTTACAGGTGAGTGATGTAATAAACAACAGCCCAGCCCTCAATGGGGAATCCCTGAGAAGAGATGTAGTGATAGTCGATCTGGAAGAAGAAAAGACAGCACTTTACAAGCTGCTCTTTGACACTCCACCCTCTAAAAACAGGTCTAAAAACATCCACTGCCAGTTTCACTTTCCAGTCGGTGTGCACAAGCCCAGCTCTGTCATATTTAGAGAGCACTTCCTCCCAACACATTCTACTTTTGTTTAACAACAATGAGATCATTTCCATTTGCTCCATTTACTAAGTGCTAGTGGATGTATCTTGTACAATCTACATCCTTCCCACACAACTCCCCTGCTTAACTACAGTGAAACAACTGCAGTTGGAATCTATTTATTCATTCATTTTTCAGGTTCAGTTGCATTAGATGACTAGAGGCTTGCCAGTTTCATTTTCACTGGAAGCCAGATTAATTTCACAAGACTCCAAAAATATTTATGGCAGGTATAACACCATGGGCATGAAGGTGAAGATCATTGCTGGCACAAACACTGAGGGATTAAATGCTTGCCATTACCTTTGTTCATGAGATATTTCCAGTGGAAAGGGAAAGTCAATACAATTCAACAGAGACATTATCTATGGAAAGTCTCAGAGCTGATGAGGTGAGGTCTGTCGCCATAGACCATAATACTTCCTTGCCCTTGAATTTTACAAACATTCATCAAGGTTTTCATTTATTGTTATTATTATTAATTTACTGCAAGCCCTGGAGCTGAAGCAGCAGCACAGCCCAAACTTTCAGGCTGGCTGCAGATGGCCAAAACATTAAAATCTGTGGAACTCGTTCAACCCCCAACCCTTGCTGCTTCAACACTTCAGCCCATGATCTCTCAGTTGTATTTAAAGTTAGATTTTGCTGATGAAAACAAACACTTCCACCAAAGAGCTGCAGCTCAGTTCTAATGTTTCAGTATTAAGACCAGTTCTCCCTCCCACTGTCCTCTCTCCAAAGCAGATTTCCCTAAGAGCATGTCCTGGATTCCACGTTTCTACCTCCTAGCTGAACAACTTCAGGCAGAGATGTTGTACGCACCGCGTGGAAGACTAAGGACAATGATTTGGTGAAAGGAAGGGCTGCCATCAGCCAGTGGATCTTAAAGACATCATTGCTGGGGGGGGAGGAAGAAAAAAAAAAAAAAAGGAAGAATATTATTTAAAAGCCAGCAGTAAAAATTTCATTTTCCATGGACATTTCTTTCACACCTCTAAGTGTCAAGCAGTTGCTCCCAGGCTGAGCAGACCATCCGTGTAAAAAGATTCCCCTTAATGCTGCAGTCCAAGTTTCTGCAACATCCTGAGCAATATTTCAACTTCATGTTCTAAACCCCTGATTTTTACTGCTTGGGATAATTGAAATTATTAACTAATAAGAATATCCCACATATATCTATATATATCCTAAGATGTTAGAAAATTTGCTAAACATAGTTCAAACCACAATTAAGATATTTATGGCTCTCTACTGCCATAAGTTGCCATTTCCTAAATGAACAAAGTGATCAATTTTTTCTCGTTATTTATTTTCAAAGTCATCTCCTTCTGACATCAACTACAGAAATTTCCTGTCTATTTTCTGCCACAGTATGTACACTACCTGAAGAACTTTCAAGGTTTAGAATGACAGTCTGCAACAACAACACTGACTATTATAAAAATAAAAACTGTGTGTACTAAGCATACAAATCTGAGCCAGATTTGAAGTTTTACGTGATCAAATCTGACTGTGAATTGAATTGGGCACTACAAGAAGAGGAATGAAAAATAAAAACCAGACAAGGCAGGCCATTACTTGTCACAGACACTGAACTTACCTGCGTTTACGAAGTATGTGGATCCATACGGTCCCAGACAGGAAAAAGAAGAGAGCCATGGATATGTAAAGTTTTGGCAGTGGGATTTCACCTGCTGAGAGGTAGCTTTCAGGATTCTTTTCCGTAATATCTATCTGAATATTAAAGGTGTGTTATGTGTACAGTTGAAAAAAAAAAATCCATTTTGTTAAAGCACTGAGTTAACAATTACATTTCACAATCACATTCATTTATTTAACACAAGCTTTTCTGAAGTGGTGACTTACAACTCTCAGAGAAAAAAAAAAACCAAAAACCTTCATCCTCAAGAATCTCAAAACACTTTGCAAAATTATTCCCACAAGAATAACCCCCTTAGAAAACAATGTTTCAGTTATGCAACATAATTCAGAAAGGCAAAGTAATTTTCCCAGAGAATAGTTGTTCTCTCTACCAAACATCACAATTTGCCCACCTTTGATTCAGAAACAATATGTACAGTGGGCTGCCAGCCTATTTTCCTGTGACTGAGAAAACAGAAGCATTATTTAGCATCCTATTTATACCCCTAAGTGGTTTAGTCATATGTGCTAGGACTTCAACAATACAATGCATCAAGTCTGGTTTGAAGTACTGAAGCTGTCCTGCATCTCTAAGTACACCCCAGCAGATCAATCATCCAGGTTTTCTTCTCTTTCCAATTTCTTCAGTGGGTCAAAGTGACACACAGCAATTCAGGAAAGCTGGTCTTGTAAACATACAACTTCAGAAACAGATCTGAAGTAGTTTGAGTCAATTTAGGGCTGCTTTTATAACCTCCATGTTCCCTTGCAGTGGCATTAACACAAACGTGTAAAAAGCAGTTCAGGGGCTGATGTGGCTGAGGTACCTCGGCCAGTGAGAGGATTCATACCAGACCAGCTAATTATACATCAGCATGAGCACAGGAAAGGGAAAATAGGGAAAGCTCAAGCTCTGATAATGACCAAAATCACATAGGACCAAACCCTTGTACGTCAAAAGAGATGAGACATTTGCTAGAACATATTGCCTTTAGGATGTGTATCTAACACCATAAAAACACATCTTTAATTAGGCCAGAAAAAGCAAAAACACTGAATTCAAATACCAACAATTTACATTGCAGCAACAGCCTAAATATCTGCCATCATGTAAAGGGAAAAGTGACTTTTGAGTGCAGCAAAACACAAGCAGCTGCTGTAGCTCCCATCTCATTACAGCATCAGGCCACAACTGTGTGGACTGAACCCAGCCCACATTCAGCCTTCAGATTTTCAGGCATTTCTGCAAAACCAGTATTTTAATTATTTTTGCAGTAGTCACTTCCTTCGAAGTGCCACTGCAGAGACTGGCACACAACTCTGAATCACTTCCCACCCCATATGTGCACTCATGTGCAGTGTGTGCTTGGTTACAAGCTGGAGCTGGAAGCTGGATGTTGCAGTCTAAGCTAACAAGTTAATTACCCTTTAGAAGCCATACTCACATCAAGACTAAACAGCAGCTGATCATTAGCTGGCCCTTTCTTGCCAACACACTTATGGAAATACAGGCTGTAGAGACCTTCTTGTTTTTCCGAGCTGATGTTAAAATAGAACTGAAAACGAGGAAGAGGAAAGTCAGCATTCTTCTCATTCACAACAGGGTTGCCCTGGTAGGAAGTCATCTCTACTGAAGCATGAAAGAAGTCAGTCATTTGGGGTCAGCTGGTTCCCTTCAGCAAACAGACTGCTCTGAAGATAGCAGCACATCTGGAAGTTTCAACAGAATCCAGATGCAAAATCTTTGCACCTATCTAGGATTATGCACTCTGATAATCCAAGCCTATTAAGTAGCAGTGCTTAACTCAGTTCACCACAGAGAAAAGATAAGCACAAGTATCATATATTTGACATGGTAAAGCAAAAAAAATTTTATTACACTTGCCCTGCAGCTTTTCTGTTCCTCCCCCAACTATGCAAATTGTGATAGCTCTGGAAATGAGATCTGTGTCAGATAACAGAATTTAAAATGTGTTTGTTTTATAGCAACCAACCATCACAACTGAACCAGGGTGTCCAAACAAAGCATTAATCTGGTTTCATACAGAGGATCTTCCCCTTGAGTCATCAGTCAGGTCACAGCTATTTGTTATCAGCAATTTGCACTACTGATATCACAGTAAACTTTGATATGCTGAGGCTCATACACTATGATAGAACAGTATCACAACAAAGCCAATTCAAAAGCACCTCCCACAACTTATAAAGGAAGATTTCCATCATTGATGCTCAGTAAATTTTCAGGCAAAGTCCTGCTATCAGATAGACAGCTATACCCCAAGACTTTTACTTTTCCAAAGTAGGACAGTGAAGGAACTGTGTTTAGACACTGACAGACACCCTACCTGAAATGAAAAAGTTCCTTTGTCATTGTGAACAGGATGTTCTTGTTCTATCATGCTCTAGGAAAAGGAAAAGAGACCTTTAGATTTTATTAAGCAGGTAACTAAAACATTTGGCTACATCAACCAGACAATCTAATTTGCATTCTGTATATTTACAGAGGAAGCTGAGAGCAACAGTAAATACTCTCCACTTTTCTGCTATGATTATACTGGAATATGCCCCCCAGGTTCTTTCTGAAAGAAAACTCCAGACAGTTTCTTACCTGGGAAGATGTTGTACTTCGTTTGGACTTCTCACCTAGAGATAAAAGTATTAATGTTAGTTACTGTTAATTAGTGTTTGCATTTAGACATCCTCAGAAACCACCACGTTGTCAATACCTTACTCACATCTTCCTACACTTGTCTGCGTGGCAGTTTCCCAGCTAATCATTAACACAGATTTTCTTCCCAGCCTCTCCTTACTCTCAGAGGACTCTTCCCACAGCCAGCATTCATTCTGAATGCATCCTTAAATGCCAGGAACATGATTCTCTACTCTTATACTCCTACAAAAGCCTACCCCAGAAATCTTTTCCTCTGGTGAGAGTGACCAGAGGCAGGTGACCTAAACCAGATGCAAGCTACAGCTCTGACTTTTTATGTTATGACTGAGTATTGTAATCTCACTGACAAATCTCAATCTGAGCATTAACACCTGGCCTGACAAACATATGGGAATCCTAATTAACCTTTGAGAAAGGAATAAACTCACAGCTTTCCACGGAGCTCTCAGTAAAAATACAAACAAACAAAACATAGAAGCATAGGTGACCTGCCAGGCCAGCATGTCCTCTGAACTTGAGGTGACAGAAGCCTTCAGTCAAGCTCACAGCTTGAGTCTACTCCTATAAGAAGCTTTTCAAACATAAGGTCATCTCTTTCTACCAGGAAGTAAAAGTTCAAGATTTGAGCTCTGCTTTTGGCTCCCACACCTCCTTGCACTGTCCACACTCATGCTACACTTTTTACACCAGAGAAAGCTAAACAATAGCTGTCAGATCCATTATCTCAGTGCCATCCATCCTTGCTTCCTGACTCATTACAACAGCTGTCTGAGCTTTGGAATGGTATCAAAGCTTGTGAATGTGACAGGCCAAGACAGACTCAGACTACTCCAGATCAGACTGCTCAACAGTCTGATCTGAAGTCTAAACTCTGCCAGGAAGGGATAACATGAGCTAATCCTATTAGAGCTGAGACTAAAAAATTGTTTTGCCTGCTGGTCTGGAAGCCAGACAAAGGTTCATGCCTCCTAGAAAAGATTCCTGGTACAGTAACTCCTCCCTCCCTATAGTTTCTAAGTGATAGGAGTTCAACTCTTTAGACAAACACACACTCATACAAATGTTGGCTGGAAAGGACTTGTGAAGACAAGTCCAACTTCTGACTCAAAGCACACCTGGTGTTAACTGTATCATGTTTGCCCTGGTTTTACCACATCAAGCATTTAAAACCTCAAAATATGGAGATTGGATTGCAAAAATGATCTACAATACTGGAATACCAATTTAGGAAAGGTATCTTATTTATCTTACTTATTTTCTATCCTAACATCCCATCTGAGACACCCAAGACTTAATAAAGGGAAACAGACATTGTATGCCACTACTAAAAATTGCTTGAAATCACTGTCCTCCTAACCTTCCCTCAACTAGTTGTTGGTGGCCATAAAATTCCCCCTTTAGCCTTCTTTTTGCCAGACAAAAGACAACCAAGGTCTTGACCCCTCCTCAGAGGCACTGAAGGTCTCCAACACTCATTGTCTCTCTGATAGATCAACAGGACTGGTGAACACAAATCACTGAGCAGGAGACCCCTGCCCCAAAGGCAGCTCTGTGCACAGATTTACAGAGGATGTACATTAAACTCTAGCCCCAGGGGACCCCAGAACGTGACCACAACTCAGTGCTGGATGCACAGCAATGAGGCATCAGCAGTGAAGGCACACACAGGCCAGGTTCAGCTGGCTTACCTTTGCCATCTGCATTTTCGTTGGTCTTTGGAGGATTTCTACCAGCATCACTGCTCGGTTCAGAAGTTTTTAGCAGCTTGGTATTTAAGGCAGTACCATTTTCCTCAGATACAAATAAAATTTTAGGTAACAAAGAAGCAGCTTCTGAAGAGAACCGTACTTTCACACTAAAGAAACAAAGAGGTTTTATTACAAAATGAAAGCAAACTAACATTTTTAAAGAGGCTGTCACAGTCATATACCCAATAAAGGAAAATCAACTTGTCTTGACTTGGCTTTTGTACCACAAAGAACAGGCAAGAATCAGATCATGACTTACAGCAGAACTGATCACTGTGTTACATTCTACATGAAATACAAGAACAGATGAAGGAAATTAAGTTTCTTCAGCTTTGGTAAACAGAGTCTCACTAGAAACTCCATCACCACGCATGAGCTCTTGCAAAAGAAAGCAATGCAGACTTGAAAGTACTTTCATAAAAAAAGATTAATTCAAGACAAACAATAAATATGTACATTGAGTGCAAAAGTGACCCAAGACATCAAAGCTCATTAAGCTCATTCAGCACAATTCAGGTAGATTGCTTCTGCCTGCTGTCCCTTTACCCCTACAATATGCAGGAAGAATTCTTGGACCATTTTATACCGCAGATGTTTTACACTTACCTCCCCTCAACTCTCCTGTAACCCTTTCAAAAAAACAGCCTACATGTACAGTAGCTTTCCAAGCCCTTAAAAACATCCTCAAGTGTTACATTATGTTCAACTACAGAAGTAACTTTAAAGCACCTTGTATGCTCTTTACTCACACTCGAGTTGGGATCTCCAAAAGTAAGATCACAACAGAGACGTCTGGCTCTGGTGTCTTCTTCAAGATACAATAATCCACTTCTTCATCCTGGTAACATGAAGAAAACATCTCTGGAGTGCCCTCTGGACACACTCCCCTCCAGGCATTCTTAGCATTCTTAGTCCAGCAAGCTGTAAACCCAAATTATCCTTTGTATCCTCCTATGTCTAAAGTCCCCCCACCTTTTTTTTATTTCTTCCATCCATTTCCAGAGTCAGCTAATGAGATGTCCCAGCTTAGAAAAGCAAGTTCACTTCTCTTACCAGGTAAGTGGAGAAACCATCATTCCTTGTTCGATCCAAACTGAACCCCACCTACAAGACAATTGAGAAGAATCTGTCAAATTAAAGCCAAACCACTACTGAAAGAGCCAAAGACATTGCTTTCTAAACAAGTGAACCTGCATTTAAGGCAGAATCCAGGTATTTTTCTCATCAAATAATTTGGCAGAAAAAACATTCAAATGTAACAAATTCATCCATAACCATCAAGAAAAAAAAAATATGATTCAAATCCAAACTAAATCTGGAGTACCTTCTGCCTCTGAACATTTTAACTTATTTCAGTATTATTCCACATGTTTTTGCTTGACAAAAACAATTCAATACTTTTATAACAATGAGGAGGTGAAACTGCAGCAGAATAAGAACTCAGGTGTGTTATCTAATCTCGTATTTCAGTCTCTCTATTAAAACCCCTAATATAATGTGCTATATAACATGTAATATTAGAGTTCTGTAAAAAATAAGCCTGTTGCTGTTCTGGAAACCTACTGACACAATGATCACAAGCTGAATTGCAATGCAACACAGTGTGAAAAAACCTTACATCAGAGGACTGTTAGGAAATTGATGTTCAATGTAAGCTATAGATGTGTGCATCAAGTTCAGCAGAGGACCAGTAAGTTAAAGGTTCTTCCTTAAAGCACAATGGAGAGTGCTCAGGGATAGATCTCAATACACAGATCCTCATAATTGGCTCATGCTGGGAAGCAAAGCCAACAGCATCACGAGTCTGGATCTCCACAGACAAGTGGAGGCCATCAGTGCAAAAGCAATTTCACAGGAGGCTTCATAGGAAGGAACTCACTGATAAACTGTTCATGTCTTCTGGGCTCACTGCTGGCTTCAGGGAAAGGTTGCTGACACTGACTCTCATGAAACCATCCTTGAAGAAGCCAAAGGTATTCAGGTGCACTTTCTGCCTCACATCATCCTGTTAGAAAGGAAAGCAAGTTAATGAACACATGCAGAGTCACCTGCTGCAGCAAAAGGGAAGCAGGGTGAGTGATTGACACTTCAATATTCATGCAAAATATCTAATTATGCAAACAGCAAATTCCTTTCAGATACCTTCAGATGTAACCAACTATTTCACTGGAATGGACCAACTTCTCCAATAACCTGAACAGCAAAAACTTTAAACAGACATGTTTCTGCTCACTGCCTGGCTATGCTACTGGGAAATATGCAAGCAAAATTCTGGAAGAATTTAAACATCTGGCATCACTGATTAAACAACATATAGCAAAATCCCCCAAAGTGACTGCAGACACATCAAGACAGCTACTGTTTGAATGCTGGCTACAGTCATTGCCACAGACTGGAGAGGAAATAGGTGACTTTGGAGATCTAACCCAACCAAAAGCTGGGGTTGGGCCAAGTGTTTAGTAAATGCATTGTCATCCCCTCAGTCACCTGTGTTAGGCAGGGTCAGTGTTTGAACAGGCAAATACACTGGAAAACTATGTGTGAAAATAAAATTTTGTATGTAGTCCCATACATCCCAATGATTTTTGCCACAAAATAAATAAAAAAGTAAAAACAGAAGAAACACTGGAACCAGAATTATTTGGGTTGGTTTCTCTAGCAGGAAGATGCTAATTCCCTCCTCCACTCCCAGTTCAGCTGCAGAATAACTTCCTTCCTCTCAGTCTGGCAACCATAGCAATTGATCTCTTCTCATGCCCTGCACAGCTGATAAAGGTTCAAGTACAGTGAGCTTTAATTTTTTTTTTTTTAAATAAGGAGGCCATGAAAGACCTCACATGGAAAGCAGTTGACGTCACACAACTGCCACATCAGATGACAAAAGGTCACATCCAACATCTGCAGCTGGTCCCTCAAACCTACTGAGTCATTAATTAGAAGAAAAGTACAAACAAGGCAACAGAAATCAAAAAACAAATTTACAAGGGAATTTAAACCATTTGCCAATTTGGCACTAAGAAAACAAGTTTCTTCCTCCCGCTTTTTCTAGGAAAAGATAATCAGATTGTAGAATACTCTATAAAGAGAACTCAGCTGCTAAGGGCAAACTGTTCTGGAGACAGTCCTGGAAGACTGAGCTACAAATTGTACAAGTACAAAAAGTTCTTTCTCTCCCTCTACCCAGTATTGATTTTGACGTCTCTGCACAAAATGTTCCTGACTCATAAATATCACTCACTGTAGCAGCAGGACACTAATCCTGACACAGCTAACCTGTAATCCAGCTGTAATAAGATCACCCTAATAGAATCAAGTCAACCTGGCAAATAACCAGATGGTTCCCTTAATGCTCAGAAGAGAAAAAAAAAGTTAAGTGACACAGGGCTTCCAGCAGATGATTTGTTACAGAGTATTAGAGCTCTGCTGTCTTTAGGTTCTAGGTCATGGAACATGCTTGAAACAAGAGACCACCTGGTTCCTCTAACACTGCATTCCATGTAACTTCCCAGTCAGTACAGAAAATTCATCCTGGCTCTTTATGGGGCACATCAGATGTGTTTGGCCCCATCTGGACAGAGAAGAATTTGGGTGAATCTGAGGGGAACACGGTGTCATCCAGCCACAGGGTTTTGTACCTTGCAAATGTGACCAGAGGCAGCTGCTCAATTGAGAGCATCTGCAGGAGCCCTTCAGTTCAACTGAAGTGATTTACTCTGCTAATTTACTGATATGCTCCCCATCACCAGCAGATAATTAATATACAGCACACACCACTTTCCTCCCTGGTTTTATCACAGCTTTGAGTGCTTAGTTTAAAGATTTAGTTCACAAATCCTTCAGCTTTACATGATCCCACACACACACTGTCACCAGTTGCCACCAAGCAACAGCAAGAGCATCTACTGCTCCACATATTGACAGCCTAAAGACATTGGCTTACTAGTGGGGTTGAAAGAACCCAGCTTTTATTTATAATCACTCAACTACTGCCTCCAGAAATATTTAAGTTTAAAACAAAGGCGTGAACCCATACAAGTGAGTACTTCAGCATCCAAGTTGTTAACACACACGTTAATTTAATTTACATAGGATGCATTTAAAATTAGGCCTGCCCTACTGGAAGAAATTATCTGGAACTCATCACTAACAGCTTACAGTTAAATCAATACCCAAAGTTCTCAAACTCGTTTCCATAAAAATCTTCCCCAGTTCCTCCACTCCTGTAGGACAAAAAGTGATTCTGCAATCCTTGAATAAGGTTACAGGGAAGTGGATCCTGTAGTTCATAATGGGCAGAAAAATATTCTCTACTGTTTGATCCTGAATTTAATTGGTGTCACACTGTCAATGCAGAGAAAGTTCCACTAGAGTGTGCTTACCCTTATCTGGAAAGAATCTTATTATTTGTGTGAGACTAATAATAAGGCTTACAGTTTGTGTAAGACTAAGTGAATTATTGTGAAAAGTATTTTCAACCTGAGCTATTGAAGTCTGAAACCTATCACCATTAAAAGGCCACAAGTATTTACAAGCAACCACTGAAAACCAATATCTTCTCTATAATTCCATGTCTGGCAAAGGCCTTTTTTTTGGCCAAGAGAAACATTTCAGCTACAGCTACTTCTGGAATCCTCTAAAAATTGTTTCTGTTGGTCTTCTATATCTCCCAATTTTTGTAGGGGGTAGGTTTTGTTAGTTGAGGTGTTTTGGGGTTTTTTTCATCTCTCATTGAACTAACGAAGCTGATAACAATTGCTACTAAGGAGAAGCTTCTCTGGCAAGGTCAGTCTAACAGCAAAATTCAAGTAAATAATTTCTCTATCGCAAAAAATAAATAAATAAATAAACTATTCTGTTCACTTTTATAAAAACAAAACGTTATTTTTAGAACTGGGAATTGCCAGACTGTGGCTTGTTTTCCTGACAACAAAAAAGGCTTCACGTTAGCTCAGTAATTATGAAGATGCAAGAATGAAGCTATTCTGAACTAAGCAATAACAGCTTGTTTGAGGAAATTTAATATCAAACACTCCCACGAAACTGTGGCCTTTAGCTTGGCTCAGTGTCAAGGCACACTTGCAAGCCAGGCAGGAGCGACTGGCAAGAACACCAGAAAGAAGCTTTCATTGTAAAAGGACTCAGTTGTTGGAGCCTGATGTTTACATAAAGGCTGTAAAGCAGGGGATGAAGGAGGAAGAGAGAGGGCTCTAACAATAAAGCTTATGTTTATAAAGCAGGTGGGCAGAGGCATTAACTCACTGCTCCTCCTCACAGGCCTTGGTCAGTCAGTGCTGCAACTTGCACAAAACACCCACAAAACCAAACCCACAGCCCACTCTGATGGGAAAAAACAGCAAACAGGATTTAGTAATTGATCCAGGCATTCCCTAACAGGGACTAAAAGGCACAGTATTTGCTGCTCGGAGCATTTGCTTGAAGCAAATTGCCAAGTTTTCTACTTAAGAGTAAAGAATCACCCCAGGAGAACTCCTTCAGCACTCAACTGTTTATCACAAATTCCTCAAAACAATAATGTAACCAGCACAAGCCTCCAAATTTACTGCTTCAGGAAAAAGTTAACTTCTCCTGAAGTACAATATTGATGTGGTTGCACTTTAAACAACAACATAGTCTGGGGAATTTCCTACAAGTAATTCATGAACACCTCCAGCAGTTGCTGTATCCCAAAGCCTGAAGTGGAATTCCTGCAAAGTCCTGGATGCTCCCTAAACTGCTCCAACAGCACAGCACTGCAGGTCCCAGTCCTTCACCACTTTATTACCATTTCCAACGTTTCTGCTGGCAGAAACATTGCACATTGTTGACAACCAAAACAAAATTTAAGTTCTGAAAACCTTCAGAGCTTTCCATGAGCTACACAGAAGCCGTTAGAAGGCATCACCCCCAGGGCAGAGCTCCTCTGTCCCACAACAACAGCGCAGGGGCCCAGGCAGAGCACAACAGGCAGCAGCACATCTTCACCCTGACCTCCAGCACCTCCCGTCAGCAACCCCGAATAACGAGTTTTTCTCAAATACGGTCACAGGAGGACACGTCACTCCTTCAAAGCACACCCAGCAGCCTATGGAACCAAAACAGAGAGCTCTCAGCACCGGTTTCCTCAGCCCCTACTAATGGCTTGGTTAGTGCAAAGCAGCTGCAGCCAAACACCCTTCGGAGTGACCAGGACAGGAAAGCCACTGCAGAACACAGCTAAAAGGAAACTCAACCAAAAGCCACTTACAGAAACCTTTCCCTCAGCTCACGTTCAGCCCTCTCCTATCGCACCGCTTTCAACGGAACGTGAAGCAGTTGCACCTTTGAATTACTGCACTTCTGAGGCCCCTCCGCACGCTTTACCCGCGACTAAGAAACAGGCGGCCGGAAAAAGCGGGACGGGACTTTAGAGATGCGGTCAGAGGGAGCGAGAGGATAACGGCAAAAGCACAACACGGCGGGGCCGGGGCGGGCTGAGGCGCAGGGAGAGAGCTCAGAGAGAAGCGAAAAGAAAGAAGGGTCGGGGCACGCAGCAGAACGAAGATAGAGACATGGGGAGACCAATCCCGGCCCGCGGGAGGTGCGCAGGGCCGGGCCGGCCTCACCGCTCCCCTCAGGGCACCCGGGGGCCGAGCCAGCGGGGCCGGGGGCGGCGCAGACCTTACTTTGAGGGTGAGGTGATGGACGCGGGCGCGGGCCGGGCCCGCGCGGAGCAGCAGCAGCAGCAGCAGCCCCAGCACGGCCCCAGCGCCGCGGGCCGCCATCTTTGTTCCAGCGTCAGCGTCCCCC
>VWYO01015429.1:99651-136809 GCA_013400275.1 Rhadina sibilatrix | reverse complement strand
AAAAAAAATTACTTGGACTATGTTCCGGAAAGGAAAACAAAAAGCCAGAATGGTAAATAATGCAACTTTAACCACACCGAAAGATAATTTTAGAGAATACAATTAATGAGCAAATGCAATGAATGTCCTTTTCAACCCACAACGGAACATATTTTATTAACAGAAAAAGATAAAATGGGTTATTCTTCCAAAACCAGCTGAAGACTTGGAAAGTGTTTCAAGTGCTTGGAGCTTTAAATTTTTTTTAAAACACCTGTTGCTGGCAAATAGTCAAATTCAGCTACCATCAGAATACAGTACTGCTGTAAGACATTTTCTACCAAACTGAATATGCATGCATTGACTGGTAAAAAAACGTGAATTTAACTCCCTGTTTTTAATGAAGATATTTCCTAACATTTTGTTCTAATTGAATTTAAAACTTGACTTCAAAAACTTACTCCCTGACAATTGCACACCATTAAGGAATCACTGTCAAATTAGTAACTGCACTTGTTGCAAGTAATATTTAAATTCACGGTAATCATCAATAATTGGGAACTATTTGTCTTTCTCTTTTTTTTTTTATTTTGGATTATCTATGAATTACTATTATAGCTAGCTGAGATAATTCAGTTTCTGTTTCTGACAGCCCATTCCACCTAACAACTCTGCTCTTTCAGTATAGTAATTTTCCCATTACTGAAAGTTTTCCACATAATGAAGGTGAATAAAGCATTTTAATAGAATGTTTTTGGGTACAAAACCGTAATTGTTGGGGAAGATGTAGTGTCTGAAGGTACTGTTGATTGAATTCTTTAACTGATACATTTCAAGCTGAAAATCCTTTTAAGAAAAAAAAAATATCATGGCAAATAGAGGTAACTTGTTCTTTAAAGCAGAAAAATTTAGTTTTGTCCTCCTAGGAAAAAAATCCATGAGATAGTCCTCTGGAGTCATGTAAAACATGTGGAGATTCAGCTATACACATTTTTACATTCTCTTCATGTAAAAGATACTTTAAAAGTCTTATTAGGCTAGAAAAGTTAATATCTGTTTGGAAGGATGAGAGGTGGAGAAGAAAAAAAAGAAAATATATGAAATAGATCACCAAGCTTCTAAAATCTCTTGGAAAACTTCAATGCTTTCCATGGTTCACCAGCTGTAAACATCTTTAAAAATGGCCAATTCTGAAGCCTGGGTAGTCAGGGCATGTCCTGGCACACCTGTAAAATTGCACTGAGGGATGGGAATCTGCAAGTCCCACTGCAGGACAGATTCATCAGAAAGGGTAAAATAGGTGTTTGAAAAAAAAAAAAGCATTAATCACAATCAGCACAGCTCATTGGGGTGTTGGGATTTTTTTTTTAAATTTATTTTATTTTTTTAAATTTTTTTTTGTTTGTTTGTTTGTTTGGGGGGTTGCTTGGATAACAAAAATCAGGAAACTATTTAATTACATTGGGTTTTTTTCAACAGTTAACTACTTCTAGTTCAATAAACTTAAAATATATATATATATATATAATAATGTGAGATAGAAAAACATTCCAAAAACATTTTTCACCTGTTTTTTTCCCTTTTGTCCTTCTGGCTCACTGACATCCCCTCCCAATGACATTAACCATTTGTACCCTAGTAAAATTTGAAAAATGTATTAAAAAATCATTCAGGTATGTTTTTCAAACTAACATCAGTAGATTTTTAGCTTCAGTAACAATTTCTCCTATTCCATATGTGATCAAGTCTATAATCCATCAATAAAAATTACACATAAAGAAGCATTGTTTTATCCCACTGCTCTATTTTCCTTTTTCTATAATATAAAGCCCTTCCAAGCCAGCAGACATTAACAATTTCTAGCCTAGTTAAATAAATGGATTTTGGAGTGGATTTATTTTTATCCACAAAATATGATGTTCTGAAACTGCATGCAGAAATCCAAAGTAAAATTATTATGCATATATGCTTGCAAATTGTTTTTCTCAAAAATATTTAATTTTATTAAAAAAAGAGTTTTATTAATTTGTAAATATGTTCCCTTTCAAAATGCAGTCATATTTAATCCAGTTATTTAGGAGAGATTTATGTAGAAGAAACAGAATATTTGCTGTGATTAAAGCAAATTTTGAGTGCTATCAACACTAGAAATATATTTCTATTAAAAAAAATTTTATATAGTGGTGTTACCATTATTTTTTTCCTCTCTTTTTGAATATATTTCTAGAAAATTTTGTCTGGATTACCCAGTAGCAGTTTTTACTGAGGAAATCATCATCATTTTTGGTAGATATCTAACCAGTTTTCCTCAGCAAAACAAGTTTTTCAAGGTCTTGTCAAAATCAGAATTTTAGAAGTAAAAAGACAGTTAAATAGCAAGATTACTCTTAGTCAGGTAGTGGAGAATAATGTTTAACCATCAGTACCATAAATCACAGAGGATCTATAATAACTTTTGTCACCTGAGTTTGTTAAATCAATTGAATATAAAAGAAATTGGATTATTTACAAGGTCTCTTTCCATAGAAGGAAAAAAAAAAAAAAAAAAAAAAAGAGAGAGACTCAAACCCAAATAAATATAAATAAATATTGAGACACAGAGGATGGGAATTTCTAATAAGAAAAAAAATCTGGTTTGCTTTCCAACAGAAATCTTAAACTGCCTGAAATTACTGCTCTGTAAAGCACAGATCAAGGTCTAAGACTTCAATTTCTCTCAATCCTAAGACTGTCTTTTAAGAAAAACAAAACAAAACAAAAAATCAAACCTGGAATGATAGGAAGTGGTTCGGTTTTAGGTTTTCTCTTTGAAACACTCTGAAGAATTTTAGTAGGATTTGTTCTATATGTTTTCTTTAGTACATTAATTTTAGGGTTTTTTTTTTTCCTTTTAATACTTCCAGAGTAAAAAGTGGTGATAAAATCATTGATTACTCAATTTTTGGAATGCTTTAATATACAGAAGAAGTAGCAGGTGATAGTAAAACAATCAATAGCATCCTTAAGAACAGCCAACCTTTCTCTCGTGCTCTATTAAAGACTTTCACTTCCTTCAGGTTTATTCCAAGGCCAGTCCTCATGGTCACAGCATCCGTGGCCTCATTCTTGTGGCCTCTTCTAATAGAGCCATTTGCATGTGCTCTGCCAAAAAAGTTGAAGATGTCTCATCAACAATCCTCAACTAATTCACACCAAACAAATGACTGAAGAGCGGTGGAGAGTTCACGAAACAGGAGGTGGAGATGCCTGTTCTCATCTATGGCACTGAGGCACTTTTTATCTTTCAGAACTCCCTCTCCTCGGAAACCGCGCGGGATGCCGCGATCCCGCCTGTGACCTTGCTAAGGAACGGCTAATCCTACAAAGGTGAGGCACCTGGCACTGAAATAACCTTTGGAGATTTAAAATACTTATGAAAAATAAATTACCTGTCAGACCAGTAGATGTAAGCTCCGAACACAGCAACTGAAAACATATCCACATTGCTCCCTGACAGCACAATCTCCCGATTGCCTCCGCTCTCAAGGTCAATTCTTTCTATCTTGTCGGTACGAGCATCACACCAATACAATTTATTTTCCTAAAGATTAATTTCAAAGGAAACGTCAACAGGCTTGTCCAAGTATTTAATTAAGAGTTATTAAGATTACATCAAGGTGGAACAGCAGCTGGCTTTAATGAAACGTAACAAACACTGCACATTTTAGGGTATGCTGGAAGACAGAGGAACCAACCTCGTAATCGATGGAAATCCCGTTAGGCCATGCAATGCCCAGGCTCACAAGGACAACCTTCTCAGAGCCATCCAAGTGTGCTCTGCCTATGCAAGGGGTCTGTCCCCACTCTGTCCAAAATAAATACCTAGAATGTTGTAGAAATCACCAATTAAAATTGCAAACAAAATGCACTGTTACCATTAAATGGGTAACTAAAAATATATGGTGCTCAAGTCTCTAAATAGTCTTAAGAAATGCATCATAATACTTGTGTATTGAACACTTAGTTAAGATATTGTTTTCAAATTATATATATATATGAAGAAATTTTTAAAATTGTATGCAATTAGTCCATATAGAATTCTATTCCTTAAAGAATTCAGCTTTGAGCTTTGGGGGGGAAAAAAAAAAAAAGACAAACAAAAAAAAATCTGGAACAGAAGCTCTTGCATCTAATGACTAAAAAGTGCTGTGATAATGCAAGGGATGCCTAAATTAAAAATGCTTTAGATATAAAGTAGTGAGAAGCAGTGTGGGAAATGTTAGAGTAACGGGACCTTTTCTGAGAAGAAAATATTTTTCAAATTCTTCCAAATGCCTCATGGGAACAATCTGAACCCTACTTATCTAACCTCAGTAGGATAGAGTAGGATGTTCCTGTAGACTCAGTGCCATAGTTGCATCACTAATTTGGATGTTTTGTCAACTTTCTACCTCGATAAACTTCTCAATCTGTTGCTTCAGGTACAGCAAAATGAGGCTGAAAAATTTACACAGAGAACTTCCTTTATGAACAGTAACCTATGGAACAGCTTTCTGGGGATATCTATGTATCTACAAATATAAATGTATGTATGTATGTGTTAAAATACATTACAGATACATAAATAAATATATATTCTGAGGAAGAAATATCTAATATCACAATTGAGGCCTAAAGTATACTAAATAGTTGCCTAAAGAAGAAAGATTCTCACAGCAAATATTCATAGAGCCCTAAAACTTTCTTTAGTAACTTGTTGTACATAAATTGAACAGAACACACAAAACCATTCTTCAATGCTTTCATCTGTGTGGAATGTATGTGTTAGTTGGTTTTTAAAGATTACAAAACCTTCTGGGCATTACTAAACAATTCTGCCCTGTGTCTGGTGACATCATTAAACCAATCTGCCGTTAAGCAGCTGTAGTTGACTAGATGACTACAGATATGTGAAATAATGAGGGATAATAATGTGATAAGGGTGAAAAAAATATGAATCCTATAATTTGCTCATCAAATTCAGCTTCTGAAACAACCCACTTTGGCTCTCATTGTAGAGCTTTCTGGCTCCAGGAAAAAATGAATCTGTTCTCATCGTTCTTGATGTAACAAACAATACCATTCATGCTAATGACAAAACCTGTGCAGACTAGGAAACTGAACTGCAACATGAGTTAAATTAAAAATACGTTGAGGATTGCCAAAATAGGCAGTATTATTCAGCTGTATTCTAACAATCACTAATTAATGCAAGATTGCCCAGATCATTAAGAGCATTATCATTATCATCTAAATAGAACTGAAATTGCTTTCAGGCGTCTGGTCAGAGGTCAGAGAGTTATTTGAGACTTGCTTAATACAGGATATGAACTAAATGTTGACCACTGGAAAGCAAACACTCAATATACTCAAATATTCCTTAAACCAACCCATAACAAGCAGGTTAAATGAATCTAAAATCTTCCAAAGAAAATCATAAACAGCTGCCAAAAAATACTATATGAATAAATATACCTGATGGGGGACAAAGACACCCTTTTGTAGGGCTACACATTACTCACTTTTTCCTCAGTGACAATAAATAATGTCACCAACCAGCTGAATGCTGCCTGCTTCCCATCTCAGCATAGCTGGCAGATTCAACAAGCTCTGATAACTGCTATTTTCTTCTCTATTCCTACAGCTGTCAACTCCAGCTTCCAGACAAATGCAGAATGTGAAATCAGGGTAAGGGGAGGGAAGAACACCTTTGAAAGCTTTACCTCGAAAAGGGGAAGAAATTTAACAATAATGCAAAGGACAGAAAGGCCTTAATCTTTGGGAAGAAAGGCAGCCCTGTACTTCCCTAGCAAAACACTGCTGTGCTTCTCCTGGAGGAACTGAGTGGAAACATCTCATGTTATCATTTTGTGGCACAATATTACAAAAGAGATTAAGCTTTCCTTCCTTTGCAGAAGAAACACTGTTCCCCAGACATGTAAAACAGTAATCTGTGCTCCTCTAATTCTCCTTAAGTATCCTAAATAACCCCTGTGCCATGGGCAGGGACACCTTCCACTAGGCCAGGTTACTCAGAGCCCCGTCCAGCCTGGCCTTGAACAACTCCAGGGATGGGGATTCCACAAGTTCTGGAGGTGGAAGGGAATGGTACATTCCCTATCCCTGTCAGTGCTGCAGGGTAGTCCCTGCCCTCCAAAATCAGCTGGCTGAACACAAATGTCACTTTTACCAATCCTTACTCTCCAATCCACAACTTTCATCTTACATGACTTTCAGCTACTCTGGCCACTCTCCATGGTTTTTGCAGAGGGATGTTACATGATCCTGGAGTTTATAACTTCCAAGGATTACACTGCTCTGTGATCTCATCATGAAGTCCCTCACCAGCTGATGTGGCTTCCTTGGATGTGCTGGGCACTTCAGACCGAAGCACGCTTCCAAGCAACGTCTAACCTTCAGGTGGAACGGTTTCCTTAGAAAACCACAGCTATTTTTCAGGGAACTTACAGGACATTATGAATACAGAGAGCAAGGCAAAAGCTCCGTGTAGGGTAGGAATAACATGTTACCCTTTCTCTGGGTGTACCGCGATAGAGCGGGGCTGGTCCAGCCCCTGGGAGATCACCACGTAGCGGAACGAGCCGTTCAGCCGCGCCACCTCGATCAGGTTGAAGCCGTGGTCGGTCCAGTAAATGTTACCTGGAATAAAAAAATCCCCTGAAGTCACTGCAGGAAGGGGAGACTTGACACTTGAGAAGTGTTTAAGTCGGAATCAGTAACTAACTGCTATTGACGCCATTGGTTTGGGTGTCTTCACTGACGACTAGAAGCTGGGCATTTGTAAAAACGAAGTCCTTTACTGCATCGTTAAATCAATGTCATGAAGGCAAAGTTATCAGAGTCTGCAGCAGCATGCAGGAAGCCTTCTAACACAAAGTCTCTAAGTACCAAGCAGAAGCAGTAACAGCACCCATAGTCTGTGTCCCATGAGCATCTCATCAACAGCAGTCCCAGCAGCAGCAACAGCGGCATTTGAGATGCTTCGTGAGCCTACTGACATTCTACTTAGTGCATTTTATCTTATTTTTGGCCAATGAGGTTAAACCATGGATTTCCTACATCCTTGCTGGGCCTATCCTAAGCTAAGATTGATGTACAACAGTATTCATAATTCATTACACAAATTCTGCACATATAGCTCTATCTGTTCTATCTAGGAATGTTTAGCAAGGCTACATTATTTTTGCTATGACTAGAATTTAACTAACTTTGCAAAAGGCAACGCTACTTGAACTTTAAACTAGACTTTAGGTCTTTTTCTTGCTAATTGATTCAGTCTCTTATTGACTAAGGCACCTAAAAATCCACTATTTATTTAAAACTAAACTTGCATTTCTACCTCATGTCTCTGTAGATTTATGTATCTTAGTTTTACTGAAGGTTCTAATTCAGTCCTTACATTCCTGGACACTCCTGGACCTATGTGGATAAGGCCCAGGGGGATTTGTACTCCAGCATGCTATATTTTCATTTGCATAGGGGTTACATTTGTAATTTATAGTCCTTCCAGACTTTTTATGGCATAAACTGGTATTGACACTGTCCATCTAAGAAGTGCCATCCAATATATATATATAAGAAATTTCCAGACATTTAAGATATAAGAAATTAGAGCTGAAAGGAAACCCGGTTATTTAACCTTGGGCTGAAGAGGCAAGTGTGTTCTCTCAGAAATGATGACAAGTCCTGGAGCAGGCTCAGACCCACCTGCTATCCAGTCCACTGCAATGCCTTCAACTCGCCCCAAACCATTTGTGACAATGTCTTCTTTCCAGGTTTGGTCTCGCTTAGCTCTGCTGATCTTGTTGAAACCCATGTCTGTCCAATAGATTGTATCATTCCCTATAAAACACATGCCAACGATTCCCAGATTAATTCACTTACTTCAGTCCAAGTACCTGCATTAGCAACTGTAAATATTGCCAGTTGTAGCTTTATTAATGTGTATTAAATACCAAAATTATCAGCTTTAATTCCTCATTCCTTTGCCTTTTCTTAAATTCTGTTTAAAATAATTCTGTCAGAATTCTAGGTTGTTTACTACAGCACATGCAGCACAAGAAGGCTATGACAGCAGATGGAAGCTACTACCTCTGCTAAAAATCAACGATAAATATGCTGTCTTTACCTTTTCCCTAATAGAATAAATGCTTCAAAAACATTACTGTTTTGTTTGACACCATTCCAAAATATTTAGGAGTCTGGAAAGCTACAGTGTAAAACTGCTTATACAGTCTTTTTCTTCAGTAATCAGACACATTGTATTTTAACAGTGTAAGAAAAAAAAATTAACCAGGGAAATAAAAAGTGACATTTGAGAGTGATATGCTGACAAAAGAATAAAAAAAAAATATATATTTCATCCACAAGTCAGCTTTTATTTTAAATGTCCTGACAAGCTTCCAAAAAGAGTCTGTTTGTCAGACATCTCAGCTGTCTTCCCAGCCTTTCTGCTGCACTGATTGGAAAAAAGAGACACCTTTGACCATTTAAACTCAACGGCCAGGTGTAGAATTTGAGGTGGCCCAAGCACAGACACAAACTCCCCTCTGTGGCACATAATAACCTCAAAAAAGAGGTGGGGCAAGCAAAATGAGAACATCCCTCAAGCAGAACTGTCTCTATTTTCACTGACAGGGCTCTGTAAACAAGCTGCAACCAACATTCTTGCTTGCCAAGTAATGAGTGAGATGTTTTGCAGAGAGATATTAAATGATATTTGTTCCTTCATTATTTTTTTCATACTTTTTAAATCTTCTTTTACTTTCATAATAGTCTGAGTGTATTTATGGAATATACATTTCTATATACAGCATAGAAATATTACCTACATAGATAGATATAAATATTGGATATCTGCATATATACATGCATCTACATATATGTATTTGCATAGATTGATGGATGTATTTATAAAATAAGAGAATTATTTGTGACCAAACAATATTGGTATGCTCAAGAATCTTACCCCATCACCAATTAAACAAATGACAATTCTGACTTCAAGCAGTCAAAACAAATATGAGAGGCATGCATTTTGCTACTTATTTGCTAATTAGAATTTAAAAGTATCAAAACACAAGGAGAAAAAAAGGTGTATGCATCTTCCAGCTTGTTCATGTCTGCAAAAAACGTTCTCATTAGACTTTTAATTATGATATACTGTACTACTAGCATATGTAAATACATTTTATCCACTTTGCATACCTAAATTACTGAGATAACAGCAAAATTTGGGAATCCTTCCTGATTAAGAGTGAAATGAAAACAACAGTCACTATGTGGAAAATAAAACAAAAAAAAGATGAAATCTGAAACTACCTCCACTCACTTTCTGAATCAAATTTGATGTACGTAGGTTTTAGAAATGAATTTCTAAAATTCAATACAATGTACCAAAATGAGAAAAACGTCTGGTTCTGAAGCTGAAATGCAGTTGAAAGCTGTAACTTTTTTTATAAACACTATCCCCTTGTGATTTCACTGCTGCACACCATTTACATTTATCTTTGCAATGCATTTGTCACTGCCAATTCTATTCATGTTCCCTCTGCTGGAATTTCATCAAGCCAAGTTGGAGAACTTCATTTGATTTCATCCAATCTCAGCCTTCATTTTTCCAAAGAGTTGAAAATCTCATTCTTTCAAAATATTAATTTGATATTTATTAGCTAAGTGCACATAAACCTCTCTAAAGTAGGAGCTAGCTTATTACTTAGATCTTACTACTATGGAAAAAAAAAATAAATCCCAAACCAACAAAAAACATGAGATGCAAAATAGCCAATAAAACCCTAGTATTGGTATTTTAAATTGAAAAGGTCAAATTTTAGTCTTCTGTGTTAGCCATAGTAATTTTGTAAAGTTTGCATAATTTAAATTTTAAAAATTTAAAAAATCCCTAGAAAAAGACCAATTGCATTGTCTTAACACTGTCTGTCATAAACATGTGTGGTCACCACTTCTCTCTCCTCCTGTATCTTTCCAGGAATAGATTAAATTCTCTGTAAGAGTCTTTCCCATCTCAGACGTGTGCTCATAGGCACTGGCTTTTCAGTGATTTTTATGTCTCTGGAGACTATAACTGAACTATACCCATGATATGAGAAAAGCCCTGAATATCAGCTGCCACTGATTTGAAAACAAAATACACAACTATGAGGGCACTGCAAAATGTTGAGAAATTGAAATTTTTCCAGGCAGAGATGCAAGAGCATCAGTGAAGAAGCAGAAACAAAGATCTAATGAATTTACCTTTTAACCTGGTAAAGAAATATTAGTGGCATTTGTGTGATGAAGTAGTCCAACAGAGCCGACAGAAATAAGTCTGATTTCAATACCAAGACAAATATTAACATACACTTAAGAAAAAAAAAAAAATAGAATCTCTCAATGCTGAATTCCCAAGCAGAATCTATGTCAAAATAAAAAAAAAAAGAGTATGACAAAATAATTTTATGTTGCAATGCTGTAAGAAGGCAATGTCTGTATTTATATAACATAGGTAATTAAGTCGTTGTTTTTTGGTTTTTTTTTTCCTAGACTGCCAGTTTGTAAACTCAATGGGTAAAAAAATGAGTCTTGAAGAAAGGCTGGCCAAAGAGCTGATGGGCTAAAAATACAGACACAGGATATTTTTCAGGTCACTACATGGTGATTACCCAGATTAATTTCCCAAAACCTAACCAAAACTTGCTAACATGTTTGAAGATATCTAAGCACCACTGTATCCAATCACTTTTAGAATCTGATCTTTATTTTTTTCCCACCTTCTTTCACATGCATGCAACACTGAAACCAACTAATTTCATAGGAAGTTGGTGAGGCTGTGTAAATCAAAAACTATTTCTGTATATACAGTGGAAAGGCATGTAGGGTACTCCAGGTGGAAATGCCTGCTCTCCAGGCTGTCAGAGCTCCATCCAGCAGGAAGAAAAGGACCCAGACTTGGTTGTGCCCTGCAGGAACGTGGCTGAGCTGTGCTGGACAGGCAGAAAATCGCCCTTCTCAGCTATCAAAGCCACCTGCTAGGTACAGCACCACACAGGACTAAGAAATGCCATGGAAAAAGTGTCAGAGCAGGAACAAGCCTCTTTCCATGATGAACACTTTCTGTAAAACCAGCAGGTTCCTACTCAGGCTCTCAGTGATGACTCTACCAAAAGGGAGCAGCTGCTGCTGCCAGAACAATCAGCATGTGCACAATATTTCCTATTTACAGTAAATCACAGAATCACAGAATTTCTAGGTTGGAAGAGACCTTCAAGATCATCAAGCCCAACCCATGCTCTAACACCTCAACTAGACCATGGCACCAAGTGCCACATCCAGTCTTTTCTTAAACACACCCAGGGATGGTGACTCCACCACTTCCCCAGGCAGGCCGTTCCAATACTTTATCACTCTTTCTGTGAAAAACTTTTTCCTAATATCCAACCTATATTTCCCTTGATGCAGCTTAAGACTGTGTCCTCTTGTTCTGTCAGTTGCTGCCTGGAGAAAGAGACCAACCCCAACTGACTGCAACCACCCTTCAGGAAGTTGTAGAGGGTTATAAGATCACCTCTAAGTCTCCTTTTCTCCAGGCTAAACAACCCCAGCTCCCTCAATCATTCCTCACAGGGTTTGTGTTCCAAGCCCCTCACCAGCCTCATTGCCCTCCTCTGGACATGCTCAAGCATCTCAATATCCTTGCTAAACTGAGGGGCCCAAAACTGGACACAATACTCAAGGTGTGGCCTTATAATAAAGGCAGGGCTTAACTCTCTAACGTTTCCAATTCCTTTAAATGCGGTTGTAATTGCTTGGAAGGTTTGAAAGCAAGAGGTTGTTTCATGTAAGAGAAGAATTCACAATTTTAACCATATATACAACAAACTGTACATAACATTTACCTGCATGGAAGTCTATTCCCACAGCAAACGAAGCCCCAGATATAGGCATTAAAGCATCCATTTTATCATTTGGATCAAGAGGGATTCCTCTAATTCCCTCATGAACAGAGTACATGAGAAATGATTCAATACCTAAGGGAAAGATAAAGCAGCCAGTGAGAGCAAAGTGGAAATTTTCCAAATAACCAAAATAAGAGGGGCTAAGATATAATTTTCCAATAGTGCTCCACAGTTTTTCAGAGTGACAAATCCAGCTTTTCGAAAAGTTATCCAGGAGTTATTACACTGCATTTCTAATTAAATTACAAATGTGGTCCTATCAAGAGAAGGGAATCACTGTCCATTTCAAACACCACCTTGTAACCAGGTAATTAGCAGAAATGGAAATTAAAATTTAAGAAAAAAATTGGATTTGAATGATGAGAAAATTTAAGAATATTTTCAGTGCACATCCACACTTTGTGAACATATTTAGCAAGAGATAATTTTAGAGAACTTGTGGAAAACAGGACAGTAAATTGTCTTTCAGGGTACAGGATTCATCTCACTTCTGTTATGCACATTTCCTTTCCAGAGAGAGAGAGAGGATTAGGTAGATTTAGTGATGCATTTTAAATGCCTACTTTTGTGTTAGATTAATCAAATTCCAAATGCACCTATTTCTGTTCAGTAGGTATAAATTCTACTGTGTAGAGTTCTTCTTACATAGTAATTCTCAGGAATTACTTAGTCCTAATTAGTAGTAATAAATAATATTAAATTTATACAACTGTAAGGCACCTTGACCATAAGGCTGTTTTGCATTATTCAGGCAAAGATTAAGACTTTGGCTGTAAGTTATGGTCAGACTTCTGCCAACTTAAAAAGAAAAAAAAAAGATTTAAGGAAAAAATTGGTTTTATTTTATATTAAGAGCAATATGATGAGATACCCAACCATTCAGATGCTTGTAGCCTATAATTTAGTTTAAAGATAAGCTATATGACTTGGAACAAATATTTAGTAATGATGTTTCATATGGTCTGCTTTTCTGTCTACATTAAAAAAAAAAGAAAGAAAAAAAAAAAGAAAAAAAAATCAGAGTTACCACAGAAATTTATTTATTTGAATAATTTAAGCAAAAGCTAAATTTAATTCTGTCCTAACCACAACAGACATTTTACTGCTTCAATCAAGCATTGTAAATATAGTTATTTAACTAAAAATGACCAAAGCAAGTTTATTTACTCATTGCAATGTTCCCCTAGAACTGAAGTTGGTTAAAATAAAAGCTGAAAGCCGTTTTACCCTTGCAGGCCATGCGGTTTTTTTGGAGGTTGTAGCCTACTGTGCACACACAGGTTCTGGTGGTTTCTGATGTTGGCAAACAAAGCTGGGAGCATCCCCCGTTGTTTAACTGACAGGAATTGCTGCCTATGACATGATAGGAGAAGAGACAAGAGAGATCAAAGCTTGAGCAATGCAACCCTGGCTAAAAAGTAAGTGCTGCTATCGATATATTATTATTATTATTTCTAATTTTTGTTCAAAAAGCCTATTTGAAAAATTGAGGTATGCATAAAATATTTCATAAATTCACGCACCTTTCCATGCTTCACTTGTGCAGATTTTCAACCCCACATTTCCCCTCGGAACAGAAATAATGATGTTTTTTGAAAAGTCTGACTACTTTAAAGTAAAAGCATATGAAAAACCTGAACATTCTACTTTGAGTCAATGATGAAATCTCACTGATATCAGTGTATCTTAATCTAGACCACAAACAAATCATTGATTATATCTTGTTCATTCATCAAATGCTATATCAGCCCTCTTATCTTCATGAACGAGTCATTTTTTAGTGTATTTAAGACTATTCCAAAGTGATCTCACAAACCCATGCTCCTAACTGCCTAATTATCACAATATTTAAGTGATAGAAGAATACATTTTAATAAGATTTACAATAGACATTGCACACATCTCAGCAATTTGAAGCTTGATGAAGAAAAATTTTAAATTCACTAACATACTCAAGGAATTAGTTGATTACATGTTTTTATTTTCTTCACATTGAGAGAACCACATGTGAAAAGATACTGTGCACTCGAGAAGTTGGTTAAACATAAAATGTGATTTACCTTGCTGGGCTGCTTTGTCATACACTTTCATATGAACAACTCCTGCAGTTTTGTTTCTCAGGACCGTTGGGTTTCTTCCATCTTTTTTATTACAGGTGCCAATCTGAGCCAAGTTCTGGTCTGCCCACCAAAGCTTTTTATCTGTAAAATTTCCAAGTTTTAGAAATTAGGATGATCACTATTAAACTGCATATGGTTGAGACCTTAAGGTGGAAAAAAGGTTTTGAGGCTAATTCTGAGATCAATTTTAAGATAAACTGCCTAAAGAGGTTAGAGAGAAAATCTGAGGAAATTGTGTTATTAAGATTCTGTAGACATGAAAACAGTTTTCACCAGTTTCACTTTTGCTGAGCTGCTGATTTAAGGCTATCTACATAGAAAAATGCCTTATTTTCACATATACATGGCAATTCTAGTGTTACCCTAGGGAAGAAATTAACTTTCACTAGCAAACAAAATTGTTTAAAATGTTAAACTAAGCCTTTTATTTAAAAAGGTTACTATTACTAAGAAATCATGAAAAAACTGAAAAGTAGGCCTCCCAAAGATTCAGAATTAAAATTTTAACTTTAAATTTTAACTTTAGCTTTGATTTCAATCTCAAACGTCAGTGAACTAAGATTGGCTGAAGATTGTTGCCAAACTTCTGATTGTCCCTGTCATGAGTCCTCACTCCCTGAGTCCACAGAGATGAATGATGAGATGGTCTCAGAGCTCTTCATTTCAGACAAAAAGGTTATTACTGTAGAGCAACCAAAAGTAACAACTTCAGCTGAAAACCTTTAAACTTCAGGAACACTGCCTTCCTGACAAATACTGTGTACTAACTTCACTTTTAGTTAATTCTCTTTCCAGCTAAAATAATTTTTGCCTATGTCACAGTTTTAATATTTAAATAACAAGAGCCACATTGACAATATTTAAATAAATGAGGCACGTTTTAATATTTAAATAATACCAAGTCACACAGTTGAATGTTTTGTGATAGAAAGTGCAGATCTAAAAAATAATTTCCACAGTGCTAACTGTAAACAGTTACAGCACAAAATAAAATATCTAGAAAAAAAATCAAAAACATACACTCCACAGGTATATGATAAGACCAGAATCTGTGGAATGAAAAATATTCTAAATATCAAGATTTGGAGACACAAATGGAACTCTCTGTTTGAATTTGGATAAAATTTAAAGAAAATCAATAATTTTATTCATTGACTAGTCAGTCCAGAATTGACTGATTCAAAACATCATCATCATTAATGATCAATTAACAGTAACTTGCATCTACCAACATTTTTATCAGAAAATCCTTAGAACAAGAAGTGCCTGTGCTCGATTTTGATTGTATCAATTATAACAAAAAAGGCACATGAAAGCTACAAATGGAAAGGTGACTTTGTGTTATAATCCATATATGAAATCTTGGGAATTGGACTTGGTTTTTTTCCTGTTAGATAATTACCCACAATCCTAAAGGTTAGGTTAACTTTTTTCAATGAAATGTTTGTATGTGAAGAGGAGTTTTTGTTCTCTATGTGACACAAATCTAAACAGGTCATTAAATAGTTTTGGTAATGACTGGTGCTTTGTGCATAGTAACATTAACTTACTGTTTTACATAGCCAAACCCATCTATAAAAATCAGCTGTTTTTTAAGACTGGGGTAGAGGATGAAAGCAAATTACATATGATTTTAGTGTGTTCATCCTTTATTTCAAAGAAGTAATCAAACACTTCCAGGCATTTCTTTAATATTTTGTGCAAAACCTCAGCTTTGGCTATGGTTTCAACAACCAAACCTGCTTCCCAAATCTGCCCTTGGCTGACCTGCCTGTCTCCTTAGAAAAAGAAAATTAACAAAACCTGCAAACAACCAATTTGTCACAATGTTTTACCACGAGATGAACCCATGGCATGTACTTAACCAAGAAGTTGAGTGATTGTCTACACCACACATATTTTCATTTCTCCCTTTTGGTAGTAGTACAGAACCAAACCCATTTCTACAGGAGCAGCTGAATTTTCCTCCAGGTACCTCTTTTGTTTCCTGAGCTATTCAATGAGACCACATTGCTTCCATGAACAGTTAAGAGTGTCTAAACAATTTCCATCAGTGGTGTCAGACACGTTAGATGGTGGAGTTGTTCTCCTCTGAGGACAAAAGCAGCACTTCATAAACTCATTACTAATCCTATGGGACTTGGCTGTGACTGCAGAGGTTGAGGAGTCTTCTACATCCCCCCTACACTAATAAAAAAGGACAAATCACAACAACTCACAAGTGAAATATCACAATATCCTTCAAAATGATTCTTCTGCCTTCCACTTTCATTCTTGTTAACGTGAAACCTGGACAAACCTTCGAATAAAAACGTAACTTACAAAATCTTACTGAACTACTGCTCATTCTTCTCTTACATGGAATAGAACACTATGACTTTTAGAAGGAGGCAAGGGTAGGGTAGGAGGATTTAAATGAGAAAGGTCATACAAATTCTGACCTAGATTAGTTTAAAAAAAAAAAAAAAGGTAAAAAATACAAAATCAAAAAAACCCACCAATCTAAACAACAAACCAAAATGCCTGAACAACACACGAATTCTGAAGTACAGACACCTTGAGTCACCTCTTACGACTACCCACCCCAAAACTTGCCAGTTGTGCCCTAAACCCCAAGAAAGAAATGTTTAAATTCTTCAGAAACTGCTAGGTGACCAACAAACACCACTGCAGTCTCAAACAAATTCTGAACATACAACAATCACACGGCTACTTTTGACCATAATTCTAAGTTAAATATGGATTATTCCCTCTGCATTAGTGATATGTGTCAGTAGATAACTCACCTATGATGTCTACTATTCAGGATTAACTAATTATTTCTATATTAATTTTAAATTATACCAGATGATTTTACAAAAAGAAAAAAAAAAAAAAACCACAAAAAACAACCACTTTAGCATAAAGACAACCTGCTTTCACACACAAGGGAAGAAAAAAATGCTATTTTGGACCTTTAAACATCAACCTGAAGTGATTTATTTGCTTGATTATGCTAACAAGAGTGTTGCTCTATTGCTAATTACAATCTTGTTGCTGAAACTGGGTTATAATATATATTAAAAGTGTTGTATTTATCCATTCTGTTGGGTAATTATCATTAAGCACAGCAACATATTGGGAAATAGCAACTCCAAGTGCCAAAAACTGTTACCCTAGCTTTCTGGGCAGTCCTTTGGAGATTTCAAGTAGCACTCCAAATGCAAATGTTGATGGGTCATTAGTTTTCATTAATGGTGGTTTGAGTATTTATGGAAGACAACTATGTACTGCACTTAGAACTGGGCCAATTGCCTAGATATATTTCATATATTAATGCTAATGTAATGAATGGTGTCACGGCAATTAGAAGAGTGATGACTTGGAAAATTAAGGTGTATGTGTTTGAATTCTCCTGATCTAAGCAGCCCCTTTCACTTTGCAAACAGATCCAGCAAAGTCACAGCTCCCACCATCTGAGCTACTGGGAGAGCATTCTGGCGTTAGTTTTGGAAACTTTATTTGGGAGGAAAAAAAAAATCAAATCACCAATATATCATCTAATGCTTTATGAAAATATATGGGAGCATGAATATATTTTGGTAATATTAACCTACATTTTCTGTCTAAAGTGAAATACTGTAATTGTTACTTTCTGTTTTGATTGCTTGATAATACAACTTGATGGCTATATTTATATACAGTTTTTGTTCAAAAGATGTTTTAATATCTGCATGCCCACTGAAAAGCTATTATGTATATGTGGTTTTGTTGTACTGCTGATTGAATTTTTTTACTATGAATTTCAACACAAATAGCACTTACACATAAAATCATTCACTACATGGAGTTACTCTATTTTATACTAATAAAAGACCAAATGCACAACAAATTATATCCTCATTATACAATCTACATTATATTCCTATTTTGTAGGGACATGAGCTGAATTTTGTGGCTTTGTGTAAATTGTATTTCTGTGAGGACCTGATACAAAATCCAATCAAATGCCTCCACCAAAACTGCTGACAGAAGCCCTCAGCATCCCTTTCTTCTCAGCTACAGGCTTACAGTAACTAATCAATACTTTTCTAGAAACTCCCAGTTTCTCATTCAGAGACATTTGTCATTCAAGAAACGTCCCACCAGTTTGGAAACATGTCAGATATTTCTGTGAGCTCCTTTGCAACTCAGACCGTGTGAAATAATGGCTCTGCTCACCAATCCAGAAATACACAGCTCTCACCACAAAGGTAAATTTCTAGCCAGTTTCAGTAATATTCAAGGAACTATTTTCATTAAGTAACTTGGAAATGAGACTTTATGCAGAATTCCAAACACATCTTTATAATTTGATCCCAATCAAATCACTGGCTACCAGAAAAAAAAAAAAACCAGCTAAAATCAGATATTGAATGGTAGATTAAATTCAAACTTTATGACAAATGTGGAAAGTACTTAATTAATGTTGAAAACATTCAGAGATTCTTTCTCATGGAACATGAATAACAGCACAGGGGATATATTTGAAATCAACTTATAAATGGTGCCAGCAGCACGTGGTAAAAATTAAGTCAGGCACAGGGAATCAGATAAACTTCTAAATTACTAAAAAAATCAGCAGAGGTCTTTGAAGAAAAGAAAATGTAAAGTTTACATAGTACCAGAAGAAAATTACTATGACCAAATACAAGACAACAACCAGTGGGAGGTACTAGACAAAGTATTCATGTGGTTTTGACTGATAGATTAATTAAAAATGGCTGATGCTGCATGCACTAACATCTCACAGAATTAATATGGATTCGAAGAAAACATGGTAAGAGTAGAAAAGCACTCTTATGTGTACAACTTCACAGATTTACAGCAACTTCTTTGCAATACAGAATTGCAACAGCAGTCTGGGGTTGTTGTTTTGTTTGTTTGGGTTTTTTTTTGTATACTTAAAAGCATGGAAAAATAGCAATTTTGTACATATTCAAGTCCTTTACTTTCAAATGGAATATAATTTTCATCCCATCATGCTCAAAAAGATTATATCATGCTCAAAAAGATTTAGCAAAAGCAGGCACCAAAAGACTGGGAATTTCGCTCAGCATATTGAAAAAGAAAGATGACTGACACTGCTGAGCAGAAAACCAATAAATGAAAGACCCAAAATACAGAAAGATGTGAATTATATATTGTTTCCATTTCCCTCAAGGATAAACCTGAGTTACCTTGGCACCAACTTGTTTGCTAACATTATTTTTTATGTCTTATCATTACCTTCTATAAGCTTCCACTAAAGAATGCAATAGTTGGAAAATGTTAAACAGGGCTTGGAAAGGACTAAACAACAGCAAACACCTGACACAGAAGTGGTAACTTCCAAATGGTTTCCAACAGCTAAACTGCAATTCTAACATAGAGGACTTGAAAGCAATAAAAACAATGTGGGGATTGAGGGGTTGTGCTAAGGGAGAATCCTCATTGCTGGTGAAGCTCTGAACCACTCCATAAATTGCATTAGGAAGCAAACCAAAACTTTACTGACTTCACTGGCAGTGTCTATTGAGTTCAAACCACAGAATATAACCATGGAGTGCCTAACTGCTTCTCTTTTCATATGGTGGAGCTAACAGAATCAAAGATGAAGAAACCCAGGCTATCAGAACAGCACACAGATTTACCAAGGCAATCTGAAGAAGTCTTGGTTGGGCCAAGCCTCTCCCAGCGACTGCTTTTTTTATAGCTCTGAAAAATCTTGAATATGAAGTGTGAGATACAGCAAAAGCCATTGGCAACTGTCAGATCTGAGTTTTCTGTGCAAAAGGCTGTCCAGCCATGGGATGGAAGACATCAGCTCTTGACAAAGGCTGTGAGGTCTCCTTGAGAGTCTCTGAGCTCATGCTTCCTCACAAGGAAACTGATGGCTGGGGAAGAGGCTTCCCAAACAGCCAAAGAAATTTTCAAGATCAACAACTGAGGTGCTTGAAGAGACATCACTGGTGTGAATATATTAGAAACTCAGCGATTTTTCTAAAGATCCTTTTTCCTTCAGTGGATCTAGCCTTGGTAGGGAATGGGTGCATGCAGAGCTATGTCAGATCACATTACCCATCCCCTCAATCCACTGAGGTGCCCTTCACTCTTTTCTTGTTTCAGCTCCTCAATCCAATAAAGGCTCTGGTGATCAACAAGTGACCAACTTTGTGACCTGGTGACACAACTGCACAAAGGGAGTTTCAAAATCCCAAACTCCATCTCCTCTTTCTGTCTCAGTGGAAACATAACCCAACAATATGACAGAATCATATAGTAAAATATACCAACAAAGAAAGTCAGCTGTCCAAAACACTGCTTTTAGCTGGGGAGACACTAAATGCAAAGGACAGAAAAATGCAAAAGCAAGCTGAGGATTACAGGACTCTCCAGCACTGAGTGGAACTTAAATACTACAAACCAGTTAAGGGTTTGGGCACAGACATCATCTCTGTCTTCAGTCACTGGTGAATTCAAATGGTACAAAAATGTTAGCTCAGTATATTCACAGAGGAGAAACATTCCATTCATGCTGCTTTATCGTGTTTACTGTGTTTTTAGATACAAGCAGTTAAGAAAATTTAGGAATAGGAGGAAAAACGATGCAATAAACATTGCAATTACTGTGATTCGCCAGCGAAAACCTCTAATTAAACTTGTAGGCAAACAGATCAGGCAGGGGTAGTAAATTTTCCCCACACTATCATGTTAAATCTTACCTTAGAACAAATTAGTCATTCCTCTTTGCTTATATATTATTAGTTATGATCATTTATCAATTAGAGTTCTCTTATCTTGCTTCACATGGCATCGGATTTTCTGTTCTGACCCACTTCACATGCACAAAAGCCTGCTCATAAGAATCTGATGCACAGCCACTTGCTCTTTAGGAAAATAAATGGCATTTATTTATGGTATTTATGGTATGTACCACAACATGGAAACTTACAGGAGAAACGAATGCAGAAACTTCTCATGCTTTTCAATCAGCACATGCAATACTGCTGACAAAACTGTGTGTACTTCTACTTGTCCCCAGCAGATTTATATGGGGAATCTCACTGCAATACCAAGCTGCCCTTTAGCACAACTATGACTCCAAAACCCCAAAGCAAAATGAACAGAAAGCCCCAAACTCTTTCTAAGTTTTTCCACCATTTTTAAGCAGGAAGAATTGTCATCCATCACCCATAAGAACAAAGCATCCCAAACTATGAATATTAGAGGTACATATGATAAAACCTACATCTCCAGATGTTCAAAAATTCTTGCATTGCACTCCTTTACATGGTAGCTATAAACTCTTTATTCCCTGTCCCAGAGGGATCATCACTGTTGTAGCTTCTGTGAATCACAGATGAGCACCTGACACCTCCACCAGCTCAGCGACAATATGAACAAACACTCCTTACACCTCCTGTTAAAGACTTCCAACAGCTCCCCAGAGAAGAGGTCATTTATTCAGCCTATTTCTAGTCACAATCCAATCAATGAGAAACAATTTGTCCAAATTAGCACTCATGATTCCTTCTGACTCCAAACCTGCTTGTGTTTATGAATGCACATACAAAAACCTAATATATCCAGCAGATACTGGCAGCATTTGGAGTTCAGTACTGGGTAAATGAGTGAATAATAAATCTAATTTAGTAATTTCCACTTTAAATATGACATAATTTACATCACGTGCATAAAAAATCATTAAATTTTATTTAACTTTCACAAGCACACTATCTATATGTACATAATTATTATTTAATTAATCAATCAAATAAAATATTGCATTAAAAGTCTGGCAGATGATAACTCACTCATCCCAAAAAAAGGTCTGTCTATAAATTGAACTTTTTTTTGGAATATCCAAGACAATTATAAGTGATTTTTAAGTGAACCAGAATAGAGGTCAGTAATCTGTAGGAAATATGGAAAGCTCTGAAGTAATGTCTAAAAAATTAGAAGCATAAACATAAATTCTGAGGCAAACTGGAATTTCTTACTACACTCTGTCCCAGCTACAACAAAGATCAAGAGCTGAAGGTGCATATGAGAAAAAATCAATTTGAAACAATATTTTTATAATATTCAGTGATCAGCAATTTGCTGATTTTTTTAAGGAATTTTTCCTTACGATATTGTTCTTTCGATTTTTCTGATTGACGTTTTTGAACGTTCTAAACATTTCTTATTTGCAAAGTCCAACAAATAGAATATTTTTCTTTCAATCAGTCTAATTCATGGAACATGAGCAGATATCTGAAAATCCAAATCCTCAATCATCAATTCATAACCCAAAGAAGTTTTCCCAAAGTGCCAGACAATCCAACAAACTAGGAATATTCTGAAGATAAGGAGGAAGATCTGAGTAGAGGAAACAAGTCACAGGTAACTCTGTGTAATAAACAGCATAACAGCTCCTTCCCCTATGAAATTCTTTCCAAGTGACTATGGTAAACATAAGCCATCAATTTGTTACCTCTGTTCCATATATATATATATATGTATATGCAAGTCTATATTCAGAAATATCCTTGTATTAGAGATTGCAAACTGCTCAATTAAACATAAAGAACTTTTCATGGACAACACAGTCTCACTTGTGTATGTATTGTATGTATTATTTACATAAAAACAACAACTTTCCTAAGCTTTTTATATTTCATTATTAACTAGCTTTGAATAATAATAATAAAAAAATCTATATTATCACTGGACTTACCCATAATGGTTAAAGCTGTGGCTTTTGTTAAGTCTTCTTTCATTGATTCAATTATTTCAAGATTACCACCATCCAAATTGCATCTACTTATGGTTCCATTTCCTGAACTGATCCAGTAAAGCTTGTTCTCCCCATAATCTATTGATAAACCTGTAATTAATGCATACAGCTTTAACTGTGGCTTTAATGGATGATATTCATGTATTATTGAGCTGTTTTCATTATGAACGTGCATTTAAGAAATATATATGCACACACACAATTATGTTATCTAGTCACTCACCTACTTACACTGAAAGAAAAAAAAATGAGAAGATCAAACTTGGTCATTTACAATGAAAAAACAAAACCCAGGCTTTTAGAAATGTTTGTGCCTTTTATTTCTTTCAGCAGTTACCAAAATCAGTGACTGACTGATGAAAGAGCATTATCTGGCAATGAAGAATTACTTGAATAAGCTGAGGCCCTAAGTGAGGTCATTAACAACTTGTAAATGCAAACCAGAAGCCATCATTTATATTCTAAAATTATGAATACACACAGACTTGGTAAACAAGGTACTTTTTGTGATTCAGAACTATAAAAAGTTTGTTTTCTCCCTGCTTAGGATGATGAAATACCAAAATTTAATCCAAACTCCAAATAAATTTATACTATTACTTTTCATTCTGATTCACAGTGAACTGATCTCATAATCAGTTCTTTGGAGTTCGAAGCAAGAGAACAGTCAAAATAAAGATGCTTGCAAAATAAGCTACTAAATGAATAAAGAGTTTTCTGAAAGTAAGAGCAAAAAACTAGGAGATAATGTATTTCAGACTTCTGTAATCCTTTAAAAATGTTCAAGAAGTTGTAAGCAGGAGATTCTCCACAGTGAAATATTCTTGGCATGGTAACAATACCCACCATAACAATTTGCTTTGGTGCTCCAGCTTTCCCAGAACTCATGCTAAGTATCCAGCAGCAGGTTGCCAAAAAATACTGTATTTCACTGCATGGGTCAAGCTCCAGATATTGTACTGTAGTCTTTTTCATCCTGTGGGAAGCTAGTTTGGAAATCCCAACAGGAGAAAGCAGTGCCTTGAGCTGCAGCCTCTACAGCTGCCATCGTGTCACTGCTGTCATGCACATTTGACACGGCAGGCCAGAAGGTGTCTGCTTTCTGAGCTCCTAAAAACCTGTCATGTGGTGAATTCCTTTTTCCTAAATGAGTCTGTTCTCCCCCAAAATGTATGGTTCATTACTAAGTTGTTGTAAACCACCCCCTAGGTTGCCATTCATTGTAACCCAATTGTTACCCAACCCCTCCTACCCTCAGTATCCCAGTGGTCCGAGCCTTGGATCTGGAAAGCCCTTTAAAGTCAAGATACAGGAGGGAGAAGCTCTCTTACTCTTGAGCCTCTTGCTCCTGCTCTTGCCCCTTCTCCCTCTTGCTCCCTCCCTCCCCCTCTCTCCCATTTTCCCCCCTTTCTCCCTCCCCCTCTCTCCTCATGGTGGGAGCCATGCCGCTCCCTCCTGGTGTGGGACCCCCAAATAAACCCTGCCTGATTAATACCCTCAAAAGCTGTGTCGTGCCTTGCCTGCCTGTGTGCTGCCATGAGCTGCTACATGCTGCCAAGAGAATTCTCCCTGAAAGCTCTGGTAAGGCTCCTGTACCTCACCTCCCTTCCTGGACCCAGAGAGACCTGGTGCCAGTTCTCCTGCAGCTGCTAGCCAGGCAGGAGGAAAAGCAGAAGAAAGCAACACAGTCCCTTTGCAGGAACTGGTATTTCCTTCCAGGTGTCTGCAAGTGTTTCACCCAGGAGGAAACATCACACCTGGGACAGAGTGGTGCCTTCAGGAGGGACTCGTCTCTCAGTGTCTCTGCACACACACGGTGATGTTTGTACAACCAGCTTCCCTCCAAGCACAGAGCACAGGGATCCTGGAGACAAGCAGCACTCGCAGTGCTCAGCCCAGCACAGGGAACTTCCCTGGGAGTATCAGTGTGGGTAAAAGGGAATACAGCAGAGGAAAGGTTCCCCTGCTCTGAGATGGGCAGCATTTGGGATCTGCCACACCTCCTGCCCATGCCCAGCTGCCCACAGTTTGCACCTCGATGGGATCAGTTTGTCAGGCTACTGCCAATACAAGCTGGGCAGCAATTACACTCCTGTCCCGTCTGGTTTTACACTTCAGATATTCATCTGGTGTTTCTACACACAGGCATTCCACAGCAGCAACTGACACAAAAAACACCCCTGTCTCCTTCTACATAAGTCTAGCACATTATTTTTCCCCCAAATACCTTCCACCTATTACCAACCTTTGCAAAAACACATTTATTTCTAACATAGGCAGAGCATGTTCAATTAGATTTTTTTTTCCCAGGAATTGTCCTGCTTTACTAATGAAAACAAGTGGTTTATCACCCATAAGCATCAGAGATATTCATGATTCATTCAAGTGTAGGTGACTGGCTTAAACATTATAACCTGCTAAAGTGAATCTGAACATGAGAATTGTACAGTATTGGTCTCAGGGAATTCAAATGAGCCAATGATTGCCCAACAAAGAATAAAATTAAGCAGGAATTCTGAATTCCTAATATAGTTCAATGGCACTCCAATGAGCAGTTCTTTTATCAACAAATATATGTGTCAGCACTGGATACTTTTAGAACTGCAGAATGGACCAGCAAACCATAACTGGTATGTACTAGTTAAAATAAAAAGAAAATTCCACCATCTGTCATCCTAGGAGTATCAGTTCCCAAAAAAAAAAAAAATTTCCAAACTAAAAAAGCTCTTGGTAATAATAGAAGATACTGTAATTGAAAAATTGTCTCCTTGTTTTGATGGAGCTCAAATAGGAAAAATAAACCCATCACCTTAATTCAGGTCACAGACTGGAAAACTCCCTCATTTTTCAAATTCTGAAATTTTGCATCAAGGAAACTAAACATCCCATCAATTGCCAGGATATCCAAGACTAACAAACCAGATTTTTGCCTTTTTCAGCTATCTACCTGACAACTCCCCAAACACTCAAAATTAGTACTGCACGAACTAGAGCTTTGGACAAAGACAGTTTCCCCAGTGCACAAGTGAAATATTATATTAAGGTTTTAAGACTCCTGCTTTCTAAATCTTTAGAAGGGTTTCATTGTTCTTAGCATGGGACCGTCTTATGCTTATGGTAAAAAATCATTTAATCCATTGAAACTGGCATTTTAATTCAGAGTTTGATATTGGAAACCCCAAGCATTGCAATTTAGCACCTTGTGACCTCTGATCACAAAATATTCAGTGCAAAGTGCTGCACACAATGGCCCTTAATATTCTTCTAATGTTATTAGAAGTGCTTGTTCTTCACCTTAAAATCAGTGGGTTTGCCACTCTTTTCTCTCCAGATAAAAAGGTAATTGTCTCTTCAAGTGGATAGACAGACAGTCATATCAACAGTAAAACAGTTACCAAGTAATTTCTACAAAATTCATTGAATTTAGGGTACAAAAAGCATGTCATGTTGTTCTTCTGTAAAATTTATTGACTTCTTTAAATCGCTTTCACTTCTGCTTGCTTAATGCATTCAGTTATAAAAACATAAATGCCCTAAAATATAATCACTTTATTCATGGGTCATTAATAAGGCAGCAACGATTGATGTAACTACTTTAACTCTCTAAATAATGACATTATCTACCAAAAGAAACTTGAGCAAAACCAAAAAATACACAATGAAAGAGTTGCTTCTTTTTTTTTTTATAAAGTGCCATAATTTATCACCAACTGTATGAATCCCCAAATACTACAACTGATGATATATATAAGTTATATATGATATATATAAGTCCTGATATGAAATGCATGCTTCAACTGTTGCTTTTTTCTCTGTGTGAGAAGTTAAGGGCCAATTTATCTTTTGACTTTGCAGGTGAGATTCTGGTGAGGAAGGATGCACATTTGCATTTAAAGCACATTCTCACATATATCCATGACTTCCTAAACCCCTGACCTCCACATTTTTGGAACCATGATACAAAGATTGAGAAATACAGAAGAGTTCTCCTTCAGTCTACTGCAATCCTAGAAGTCAATAATACTCCACCAAATCTACAGTAGATGGGCCAAAAATATCTAAAATTGTGAAACATAACAGTAAGACAAGTGTTGTTTGTATCTTTATGCCTGTTCTTATTGCTGTAGATGAAAAACATCATTGTACACTTAAACATCAGTTCACGACAATGCCCATAATAAATCACTGTCACTTAAAAAAGAAACAGGAAAAAAAAAAAAAAAAGGTATTTACCAACAGGATCTTTTTGATTCTGAAAGAGTATTTTGCTGTTGCTGCCATCCATGTTTGCCATGTTGATTGTGTTGCCATCCGTCCAGTACAGCTTACTGAAGAAGAGAATTAACATATTTACAATATTGCCTTGTGTACACAGTGTTTTTAGTGAGTCAGCAGTAAAAACATTCATCAGTTTAGGAGACAAAATGCACAACTACTAGTTACATGATTTAATCAGCAGGTTTCTAAGGGAAGAAGTATTCAGCTAAAAAAAAAAAAAATCAGCAAAACCTTTCAAATTTATGTTTACACTTTAAGTCTAAAAGAAAGCAGAATGGCCAAACTTAAAATATGAATGAAGAACCTTGTGATGAGCTTTACTGCAGTTTATTTATTACAGCCATGGACACCTTACCCTTTAACTGGGTGAACTGCAAGACACTGGGGTTTGTCGATTCCATGGATGATTGAGGTTTTCAAGGAACCATCCAAATGTGCCACGTTAATTTGTGTTTCATCAAATTCTGAGCTAATCCAATATAAATTACGTGATATCCAATCCACTGCAAGGCCTCTGATGCTCTGAATATCTGCAAAAAGGGAAAGCAGTTCTTTTGATTTTCTTTCTGGATTATTGTCAGTGTTATGAAAAAAAAAAAATGGAATTATTTATTCTATGGTTTGTTTACAATACTGTGCAATATTCTACTCAGATGGATTTATTAATTAGTTGCCAAAAATTTATAATCTTGATTTTTCATCCTGAGCCTGATACATTAACAATGAGAACATGAAAATCACACTGAATATTCACAGCATGAGACCTATTGTTCCAAAATAATAACCAGAGATGCTGAACTTCTGTATTGTATTTTTCTACTTCAGAAGGCATTTATTGCTCAGTGGCTTTTTAAAACAATGCTATGCTGAAATTTAAAATCCTCCTGCCTTCTTCAGCTCCACGAAGGCTCAGAGGATCTGGATTAAATCCTCTGGTCTGTAGCATAGTTCTGTAGCTCATAAGTACTTGTGTCACTGGAGAAGTTTCGCAGTTTTATTTTTGAAGGCTTTGAAGACTCCAAGTTACTCTTCTGCCTTCCTGGATATGGCAAAACACCTGTCAGCCAATGGGAAGCACTGAATGAACTCATAATTTTTTTTTTTTTTTCCTGGTGCTTTTACTTTTCCTGTTAAGCTGTTTTTATCAAAACCCATAACTTTTCCCACTTTTACTCTTCTGATTCTCCTCCCCATCCCAGTGTGAGGAATGAATCAGCAGCTGTGGGGGGTCTGAGGGTTAAGCTACAGCACCATTATTACCTGAGGCAGCAAAACAGGAGTATGATATGACTGCTTTGGTAACTTGACTGTCTTCCTTAGCAAGGCATTTAAAGAAATATCACTCAGTGTTAAAATCTGCCTGAAATACTGGGTGTGAAGTCACTGCTCCATCTCTAGGTACCGACACGCCCCTCCGCCCTGGGTTCATATTGGCTGGCATCTTTGTGGAGAAGGAACCAGGCCAAGGGTGATGGAATGATTCATTGTAGTTCCTCCTTCATACACATCTCCTGGCAACTTCAGATGGTGATTTCCACCGACAGGATTATTGCCCTTGACAGGCTGACATGGATGTGGCCGAGTTCTGGTTTGCACGTCCATAAGGCTGAGCAGTGATTGGGCATTAGGAAGCTTGCCAACCTCACAGAATGCGACAAAGGACACCAAACACACAGTCCTTGACCCATTTTAAATGGTTCCCCTGCCCTTCTGGGGTTTTTCTGCTTGGAGAAAATAAGCATTTCATAGTCTTAAAAAGATTAAAGTATGACTTGGCATCTTTGTGACACTGGCATTAAACTTCACCCAACAACGATCCCCACCAGGATGTGCTTACAAAGCTTGTTTTGTTCTTATAAGAAGTATAAAAATATAACTGTAAGCAAATGAGATAGTTTACACATAATAAATAGTCTTTACAATGTTTTGATGTGCCAGAACATTGTAATTTTCTCTAACTTATCATATAAAAGTATACATCTGGAACAAAAGAACCAAAAACCCACAAAAAACCCTCAACCACAGAAGCTACCATAATAAAAGGAATATGAAAGAATAGTATATTTCTTTTGGTTTCATTAAGTTCCTTGACATGTTCAGTGAATTTTCTATAACAAACAACATTTTTATTCTTCTACTTTTAGAAAAAAGCAAGCAACAAGTCCCTCTGTTGGGCACCTGAATACCTGATGTAAAGATCTCTAGGAAGCATTCTAAGCCTCATTCTCATTATTGGGACTAAAAAACACATCTGATTGTTAATAAAGTTGCCTCTGAGATAGCAGGGGAAAAGAAAAAGTAGCCACACAAAAGAAATGAATTCGCAGCCTACAAAATGGAACAACTGCCATAGTTGTCCAAACATTTCCCAAAATGTGCTAACACAAAAGTAATTTCTTCTAAAGTGCCACAAGGGGCAGAGCTTGAACGAATTATTTTCTAATAAATAATTAACTATATGGTTTATTTGTTCTCCAAGTGAGAAAAGATCTGATCTTACATAACTGAGCTATTTCTTTTCTCTTCTTCACCACCAAACATTCATCTAACTGTTGAGGAACCAGAGTTAGCAAAATTTGCTTTCACATTGTCAGTTTTTCCTATTTTCAAGCAGGTAGGTACACTACAAAGCAGAACAACAAGCAGGGCTATTGAAATAGGGTTGAAGCAATCAGATGTAGACTTTATATTCAATAAGTTTCTGTACTTATGTACATATTCTGTACAGAAAACCCAAAAAACCAAACACGTTACACCAGTATCACCACAATTACCAGGCTGCCATGTTGTGGTTTCACCAATGGTGCCAAAGCTGAAAGATCTACATGGACTGGAAAGCAAAAACAACCCTGACAGAGCCAATTTAATTGCTAGGTCAACACAGGTAGCCAAAGGACACGGGAAATTCTTCAGTGCAAAGCTTTGTCAGTATACTGTGCTTCTCCTGCTTTTGCATCTTTATTCTTTCTTTCCACCTTTAAGACGTTAGTTTCCTTTTTTTCACTGCACATTTCAATCCTGTGCAAAATCAATGCAAAATTACATCCCAATTTGTTTACATAAAATTGAATTATGAATCAATAAAGTGAACTAGAATCCCAAAGAAAATCCTGCCTGCTTATTGTTTAGATCAATTACCCAATAGCAGGGAAAGGTACTCATATCAAGAACTTGCAAGCTCCTATTTTAGCGTGCTCATAACACACATTTACTTAGAAGGAATTATTTTTACTTCAATGCTGTGCTGTTTACCTCTTGAAATAATGGTTTCTAAGCCAGTCCCATTGATGAAGGCACGTTTGATGGTCTGTGTTTTCACATCAGTCCAGTATAAACGTTCCTCAACAGCATCAAAATCTATGACTGTCACATCATCAATGTCAGGAACAGTGAAGGCTGTGATGAAGTTGAAATATGGGTTCTCTATGTCCACCCCTCTGATTTCTGAACGCCTTGCATAAAGAAGAAACTTCTTTCTTTCTGTTAGAAAAAGGGAAAACATCATTCCTCATCCTCTCCACAGCATCTCTAACAGAAATCAAAGTCATTCATTTCAGATCACTTGACAAATGTGTAAAGGATGCTTATATGAGTGATTAAACTCCTCCAGAAAATCTGCAGCCTAGTGACACTTGAGAAATAATGTTACAGAGCATAAAAATCATAGAAAAAAAAAAATAAGAATTCTGTATATTGGACATTGTTAACACATCACTAAATCAACACGGTCTTATGAGTGTGAAAGAAAAAAAAATATTGAAAATGTTGTTTTAAACATTTTTCCCTTTACAGTACACTCAAACAAGTCCTGTTTCACCTGCACATCATAACAGATATTAACATTTGATATCTCAGGAGATCTGATTCACTGAAAAAGGGAAGTTTTGCAAACAGCAAGTGTGTGTGTGAGCAGTGAAAAGCAAACAGCTGGAACCAGAAGGGCAAATTGGTTGTTCTAATTTACACCTCCACTGGTGAAAAAGGATGATTCATTAAAGGCAAAGCAGAGCTCTTTTTAATCTCAAAACTCTGAATGATTGGAGCAAGCTCTGCCAATGAACAGTAAAAGTAACTTTTTCCCCTGTAATATCCCTCACATGCCAAAATATTATTTTCTTTTTAATCTCTTGAATATTATTAATCAACATTAAAAAGGGTTATCTAGTACAAGGTTTTAGAGGTAATGCACATAATTATTTGACATTTCAAGGAGTTTAGAGTTTAAACAGGGTTACTGCAATTTTTTATAAAATTCCCCTGCAAGGAAGCACTTCTAATATTTACTCTTTGTTTTTTTTTAATCCTTCAGAATGAAACTAAGACAACTCTAGAGCAGGTAGAGATTTAAGCTATTAAGCATCTTTTTTGTTATTCAGCTTACCTGACTCAGAATGTTGGGATGAAGCAGGTTTCAGTGTAAAGCTTTCTGTTTTGCAGAGATAAATTTTATGAGCACATCACACTCACCAGCAGCACAAAGAAACAGCTGTTGCAGCAAATATCAAAGCACCACAGACCTCAACTATTAGAGCAAGTCATTGATTCTCAAAAAGCAGATTCTCCTTTAAAATACACCATTAAAAAGCACTGTAGGGATCTTATTTTTAACATTAATTTGTCCATTGATTCTAAAATCAATGCAATGGCCAGGCTGTGGGAGGAAAACTTACCATAGCATGTTTTTTTGTCTGAAGACAGTTTCATCAGGTGTGGGCAGGCACAGGCAGCACTTCTGTTGTGATTGATCAGACACATGTGAGAGCAGGGACCCTTGCCCTCGTTAGCAGCACACGGGTTGGGAGCTAAAACAGAATCATTGAAACACACAAAATGTAAAAAAAAAAAACCAAAACAAAAAACCAAAAAACCACTTGTTAAAATTAAGGTTTGTCAAACAGCTGTGAGAAGGGAAAAATTCTGTCTGAAGACAAACCCAGTCTAAGTGATTAACTGAGCTTGTGCTCTAAACATTTTTATAGGCTAATATTCAACTCTAGTCCAAGAAAAAAAAAATATATATATATATATAATTTTCATTTTGTTAATGTAGCCAGAGTTTATAACTGTAACTTTAGGAAGCAACTGGATATAATTTTCCCAAGGAACTATTAATTTTGCAGGCTTTTCATAAGATTTAAATCTTACAGTCTTAATCAAGACACATGGGATTAAAAAAACGTCAGCATGATGAGGACCTGAAAAAAAGGTTTAATTCTGTGAAAGAAATAGTCAAAGCTTAGATTGTGAGATGAACTATGGTAAATTCAATGTTTCCTCTCAATTTGATTTCCCTACTGGAGTATTAGTTGAAATCTAACACACAAAAAGATTTGAAAGGGAAACAAACAAACACACACCAACACAGCAAAGTATTTCTATTTTCCTCAAAGAAAACCTCTCCTAAGTGTACGTCTTCACAAGTCACTTCCTGCAGCTCACTGATTGAGTAAGATGTGCTAAAATTTCTTTAAAGAGCAGGAAGAAAGCTGACCAGAGGAGACCCCTTAGTCTTACAAAACCTGGAAATCATTCTTACCATCTTCATTCCTTGTTATAAACCCCAAATCTCCAGAGCACTGGAGACATTTCAAGCATGAACAGAAAATAATGTTGACTCTTCCTTTGGTAAAAAAAAAACAAACAAAAAAACAAACAAAAAAACCCAACACCATCAACAAAATACAACTAAACAAAAACCAACAACAAACAAACAAACCCCTTTGAAAATTAACATTGATGGAAAGGGAAGTGGAATTGACTGACTCAAAGACAAACTTATAATTAACAAAACCAATTAGTGCAGAATATATTCCTCTGCTAGGCTGCAGTACAAGTAATTAGATAACAACAGCAATCTAATGTATGAATTTCCTTAAAAAATGAATTTAGCTCAAACTCAAGGACTAAAATTTGAAGACAAAGTTTTCTTCATTGAACCATTCTTTTTTTTTCCAGTAGTGCACGCTTCCTTAAATTTATCCAGCAGTTCCTGAATCCTTTAACTACTTACTTGTCTAATCTGTACTTTGGGAAGAAAGAAGCTTTTAAAATCTTGGAAAAACAGGTTAATTACAACTGTAGCCATAATTCTTTTTTAAAAAACAAAGAAAGAAGCCAACAAAAAAACCAACCAACCAACTGCCACCACAGGCTTTTACTATTTTGTATAAAATCATCCCATTTCCCCCTTTTAAGCACTGGCAGAACTGGAGACCACTCAGCCTTTCCCAGAAACTAAGGAAAAGAGGAATGCTTATTTAACATCACTTTTCTGGTATCAGTAGGAATACTGAGAGAAAATCTGAGGTGATCTCTTGTAATAAGTTCACAACTTCATGTGGAAGACAAAGAAAATGTAGAGCTGAAAAGACACTGACACTGAGGCTCAGGGAGCCTTTCCAGTTATCAATACACTATTGGTAAACAGAAGTCATTTATCAGATGTACACATCAGAAGTATACATCAGAAAAAAAACCACACAACTTAGAGTTTTAAAAACATTGTGAAGGAGATTGCAGAATTATTTATGATGCAAGGGATCTCAGGAGACCAGCTGGAGATTCAAACTCCTGAAATTTTTGGGCATTTTTTCCACAGGTGCTGCGAGACTGTAAAAGTTTGGTCTTGTGTTTTGCAGAGAAGCATTTCCTTGCATTTACTTGCCAATACAGAGCAAGAATTTCTGTGAAACTTCAACCTCTCTGTATGCATACAACCATCTGTGACAAGGATTCACTTTGGCCATAAGAATAATTAATCCCTGCATTGTCTTTCCATGCAAGTAGTGCTTTATGGAACGGAATATATGGAATTTAAAAAGAAGAACAGAAGTAAAAAAAAAAAAAAAAAAAAAAAAAAAAAAAAAAAAAAAAAAAAAAAAANAAAAAAAACCAAAAAAAAAACCAAAAAAAACACAAACAAAAACAAACAAAAAACCAAACAAACAAACAAAAAAAAACCCAACCAAAAAACCACAAAAAAAACCTAACAGGCATGCTGGTTTAATTTTAAAGAGAGTGTTGTAGATCAAGTGTGCTCCAAGCATCCACTAAGAGGAATCGGTGCAATCTCTGTACTGTTCACATCACAACTCCCTCCATATTGCACAGAACACAAAATTGGTGGGAAAAGAAGTGTTATGAAGCAGATGTGTTTGTTTCCACACGAGTGCACAACTCCAGGAGCAAAGTAGCATGATCTAAACATTACTTCTAGCAGCATGTATTTATACATTCCTTTCATAGTCATACTGCTTGCACTGAATAACAGCTAAACCTGCTCTTTATTTCCTAATAAAAACCAATTCTCCTGAGGGCACATTGTTATTGCTCTGACTCTCAAAAATTTGGCTTTTTTTATTTCCTTGTGCTCATTTTAACACTTCTATTTCTATTGTGAATAACCTCATAAGCATTTGTTACCTTTTCCATGCCATTTATGATTTCAGACTGCCACCACACAGAAGCCTGTCTATAAATGGTATTTCCAACAGCATCAGCCAACCTTGTCCCCAGACCAAAACCTGTCCCATACTCTTGATCAGCCTGTCAGGCTTCCTTGATGTGCTGTATATGCTCTGTATACAGTATTCCAGCTGTGGGAGTGATAGGGCTTTATACAGCATCACAGTTCACTACCTGTGCTGCTTTATTCCTTCCCTAATCATTTCCACCAATCTATTTTCCTTTTGATCACAGCAAGCCACAGAACTGGCATTTTCCCCAAGTGGACAGCCTTTTTCATTATTTGATTGATTCCCACTGCTGATTGCCTGTCTGCCTGCCCCTCTCACAGTGCTGTGCACAGACACACACACGTCACTCTTGTCACATTGCTCCTTGACTGCTCTCTGAAACTTCATTTAAACAAAACACTCATTTTTCTTGACCAGTAACCCTTAAAAACAACCCCCTCTGACATTCCATCACCAGCTGACAAATGAACACTTACTCTGACAGCCTCTCAATATGCATTTCCTGTGACCAACTTATCCCCTGTATGAACTTCATACGGAGCTTGTCCCTTCGTGGCACCAGATTCCAGTTCCACTGGTTCACAAGTGAGCCTACACTTCAACTGTGTGCAGAATGTTTGAATCCTGCCTGAACCTTCAAATACCTGCATTACAGTCACCTCAAAAGGTGCTTTCAAATTGCTGACAGTCGATTCCCACTCCTATTTAAAACAAGTTACAGATCAAATCCTCTGCTTGCTGTCAACGCTTCCAATAGAATTGCTCTCCCTAAGGCCAAACTACTCAGCCAAAAATGAATCTTCTTATTATGAAATCTTTATACTGCCTATTATATCTGATTATTTTAGCACTGGTCTTTGAAATTTGCAGGTTAGGACTGATCAGATGTGTGAGTGTTAAAGTAAATATTTATTTCCCCTAATCAGTCTGTTTCAGTTTTTAATCATTCATTGCAAAAATGAGTCAGTAAAAAAATTTACATATTCACCACAAAACTAAATAAACAGGAATACTCTTAGAACAAAGCACAATTCTTGATAGAGCTCAGGAAAACATATGTTAATACATATATAATATAAATATAGGTAAAATAATACATATATATATTTCATTATTTATAATACATATACCAAACTTCCTGCTAGCATTGAAGTAAAAACAACATATAACAGGTTAAGATCTCAAAGTAATAAATTTTTTAGTTCTCATCATCTTAAGCTACATTTCTGTAAGAGTTTATTATTTTAAACAGCTGGCAGTCTGTGATTCAATTGAACATCGTAACAAAACATGAAGTTAAATGTTCTCCATTTCTTAATTACAAAAGAGCCTAGTGGTACAAATATACTTTATATTCAGCAGTTATTGTACTGTTTGTCCTGATTTCTAAACAAAAAATTAATCTTTTATTAAAGATGACATAGAAAGAAAAAATAATGCCATAGCCATGTTTGGTTTTTTAATTTTAATTCAAATTAATACCCTGGAGAAATGCAAAAAAAAAAAAGAAAAAAAAAAAAAAAAAAAAAAAAAAAAAAAAAAAAAAAAAAAAAAAGGGGAAATGTGAGAAATTCACAGCTTTTTGTTTTCAAACTGTGATCCTTCCAATGCTCTACATTTACCCCTCTTATCACTATCCTCAGTAGTGAGCTGCTACAACTTCTCGTGACTAAAACAGACCTTGTTCTTTGCAGCAAGTGGATTTTTAAAATACAGTGATTGTTTAAAAAAATAAAAAATAAAAGTCTTCCTAGAAAGCCCGTGTTTGCCATCTTAACAGCACTCCTGAAACAGCTTTGATTCTGGGAAGATGAGTGGGGTTGAAGCTCACATTCCTGAGAATATTCTGCATTAGGGGAGAAGCCTTCCACAATCCCCTGTGCATTACTGACAGCTGAACTCCTCATCCATACAAATATCTCACTTTAACTTCACTACCTTAAATTAGCATCTGTCCTAGATTGACTCAAATCATCTGCCTTTAGGCTACCAGAGTTTATTTAGCTCTGCTCTATTTCATTTCGATCAAAATAACTTCCTTGATATGTATTAAAAACTAATAAACTTTCACCCACACAGGTGACCCAGATGGAGGTGGAAATACAAAATGTTCATCCTGCAATGCTCTATTCATACTGCAAACTTGCAGTGTAAATCTACTGGTAATTTTGTTTTAGGATTCTAACCTGCACGCTGTCTTGTTCATTTATTGCTAAAAATTTAAAGGAAAAGTTAACAAATAATCAGGCAGTATCCTCATTTCTTTAGCTCAAGTGAAAAGGTCCTGGAGATTTGGAGAAAGAAATTGCTTCTGCTGGAAGACAACAATTCAGAGCAAATCCAGAAGGCCAGTAATAAATCAGAATCCAGTGTTTTCTACATCATAAAATAGAAGCTGCAATTACACAATTTGATCCTTGAACTTCTTGATTTTGGAAAACAAACAAACAAAAAACCCCAAACCAACCAACCAACCAAAAAACAAAACAAAACAAAACAAAAAAAACAACAAAAAAAAAAACCCACCCCCCCCC
>VWYO01015429.1:76773-94856 GCA_013400275.1 Rhadina sibilatrix | reverse complement strand
AAAAAAAAAAAAAGAAAGAAAACAAAACAAAATAGAGAGGAAAAGAGATTCTTAAAGAACTCATGTAGAGACTGGCAGAGTGAACGTGGACATACAAGTTTATCAGATGTTCTTGCAGTGAATTCTGGATTATTTGGGGTTTGCCTTTTGGATGATAGCACTGGAACATACACTTCAACAAAGAACATTTTATAGAAACTCTTTTGTATATATCATGAGATTGTATTGAGGTGTAGACCATAACTCAATATAACTCAATATAACTCAATTATGTCATCAAAGAGAAAGTCTTTCTGGATGCTATAAAATTTTGAAGCAGAATCTTTCACCTAGAGAGAGGAGATAGATATTTAGACATCTGATAAATTCTTAAACTTTTTTAAAAAGGTGAAGATAAACTGGAAAAAAAAAAAAAAAAAAAGAAATCAATATTACACCCATTGGACCAGGAAGAAACACCAGGTCTTTACATTTGCCATTTTCTTCCCCCTAGAGCACAGTGCAAAACGAAGCTTTGATAACTAAAGTTTTTTTTCTGCCTGGAAATGAAGTACAACCTCGATATACCCCTTTTCAAAGGCAGAATGCCATCATAAATTCTGTTTCTGTGGATGGCAGCTCAGTTACGACTGATCAGGTCTAACGCCCTGTAACTGCAGGTGTTCTTGCTGTTAAGAAAATAAAGATTCAATCCTTACCTCCAGTATCAGAGAGCTTGCCTCTGTAAATTTTGTCCTCCACCACGTCTGTCCAGTACAGTAAACTCTGACTGAAATGAAAATCCAGGGCTATTGTGTTTCTTAAACCAGGAACTAAGAGGCTGTAGTCACGCTTGTGAAGATCAATTTTTCTGATCTCGTGTCGAATAGAAAAAATTATGAAAGCCTCAAATGGATCTGGAAGACGAAGATTAAAAATTTCAAAGGAATGATTAAAAAAAAAAAAAAAGATATTGCTACAAATTGATATAAATGACAAGTGAAAGGTGAACAACAGAATACTTTATCAAGAGAAAGAGATGATTAAAACAATTCTTCTTTTGATAAGGAGTCTTTCAATTACTTTTTCAGTCCAACAGATTTCTTAATTCTCCCTCCTAGCATTATCTTTGATCCCAACTAGAGATATTAGACATTAAATCTGGGAATATCAGACTCAAATGTTGAACTGTATTTTGTAGCTCTAGCACAATGAGTCCATAATTAGAGCTTTAAAAGTCACATTATCAAATTTAAAATCTGCTTCACAAAAGGTTCAGAAAAATGAAACCATTAAAATATTGATTGTTTCAAAGGCCAATCAGCTGAAACAATTTACTAACACATAAAGCACCTTTTGAATATACAGTGTACCTTGTGTTTTCAATTGAAGAGCTTAAAAAAAAAAAAACCCCATGCCAAACTAACAAGCAAGAAAATGAGCATTTGGTGTGCTTACTGATACATGTCATCACAAATCCAGCAACCAATGACTCTCACTTTCCATTGTTTCTGAATTAATGCTACATGATTTGTGCCAGTGAGTTGATATCAAAGTGCATAAAAATATCTGTAAACACAATCAGCACTGGTCAACCATGCTGTGAAACTGATTTTTTTTATTATAGTTCTTACATAGATTAGGAAATGTTTTTCAAGCAAGCAGCTGTGTTAATAAAACAAACAAGGAAGACAAAAAATTGGATTCTATAAACTGTTAAATCCATTCAGTATATCCACTTTGATAAAGGTATTTTTTCACAGCAATCCTTTTCTGTGGGGAGCTTCCCCCCAAAACACTCTGAATTCCTTCTCTTAGAGTGAAACAATGATTATACTGGGAGGTTTGCTTTCCATACAATTAAACTTATTTATGTAAAAGATTATTGGCAGTTTATGGCAATAGGTAATACTCCTGCTTCTCAAGGCTCCTGAGAGTCTCTGAAAACACCCAATTTATCTCTTGAACACTTCACTGTTCTCTTCCTCCTGCAGCTCCTCTTCCCCTGACCCCCACTGCACACACAGACCAAATTCTCTCTGATGTCTTAGGCCAATCAGCAGAGCTGTGTTTCTGCTCTCGAAGCACTTATTCACAATCTGAATTGAACTTACCAAATGGCCCTCCTGTTTGTTAAAGCAATGGATGACTTTCTGCAAGGCAAATTTTTCAAAGCTCAGCAGTGGTTAAATAATTTAATGCAGAACAGGATCACTGGCATTAGCAGTTGTTTCATGAGCACCAGTTATCTCAACTTGAGACACACTTTAATGGCACTTCCCAAATTCGGATAAATTGGCAGCTATTATGCAGGAGGCAGATGATCTGTGGGGGTTTTTTTGCAATTCCAATGCATAAGAACACAAATCATAATCCTCACCAGCAGCTTTTCTTTTAATTATTTTTTTATTGTTTTTATTTCTCAGTATTTAACACCACAATGGAAGAAAAAGAAATCTATTAAATGTGTGCTACGTTGGATTGGTTTCTCCATTCAAAGTAGAGGAAGTTCAGTTTAAGATAAATAATTTATGGTGCAAATTATCTTTATGAAGAGGATTAAAGTTCAATGGGATCTTGACAGGATTTGCAATTGAAATAGACACAACAAAACCCTAGGCTTGGCTGACAACAGCCTGCAACCCTGTACCCTCCTCTGAACACAGCTCTTCAAGAGTGTGAATCAAGGCAGAAATACAAGAGGAAATGAGCAGGTGTTCCAAGAGGTCTGGAAATGATGGCCTGCAAGGGAAGAATGAACAATCTGGAGCTGCTTAGTCTAAAAAAAATGGAATAAGATGATGAGAATAAAATTCCCTTAAGACATAAAAGGCTTACGAATTGAAAACTGGAAAAAAATCCTGTTTTCTGTATAAATAACAAGTAGGGCAAGGATTAAAGGCTTAAACTGGACCAGGAAGACTCAGAAAGACCAGAAAAAAACAAAAATCTTCTGGAGAGTGAGTCAACAAAACATTTCACCCTTGGGAAACTTGGAGTTTGGCACTGAAGGAGTCCTGAAGGTCTTGGAAAGCAGATAAACAGCAGCAGTATTAGCTGGGCTTTGATCTTCCCTCCAACCTGATCATTCAATGGCTCCATAAAATCAACTACATTACAGTGAATTGGAATTTTCAGGCTCAATCAAATTTGTGGGTTTTTTTTTTTTTTTTGTTTTGTTTTGTTTTTTGTGTTTTTTTTAAAATTATGTTTTCATCAACCAATAAACCCAAATTTTGATATTATTTTCCTTATTCATCTTCTAGAAATTGAGAGCAAATATTTTTTTATTCTGCAAAGTGATTGAAAGCATTTCTGTAAAGTCTCAAATCAATATAATGGTTTTTAAATCTTTCAGGAAAATTACCTGTTAACAATTTATTAGAGAAAGTGCAGAAATATATGATTTTTCTGATTTCATAAATGCCTCAAACATTTTGCCATAAAGGTTAGTGCATAAAATATATGATGCAAGCAAAATATTAACTACATAAAAAGGAGTAAAAACCCCCTCTGATAGAAGAAAACTGCCCAAACAATGCCATCAAAAAAGACTCCATAAAGAATAATGCTTTACATTTTTCAGTGGGTTAAATTTAAAATTCTATTTTAGAAAAAGTTCTGACTGAACCTCATTGTTTGATTGAAGCTTGCTGTAGCAACAGCAGCACAGCTAACAATCTACACTGTGCTTTTATGGAAATTACCTCAAAGAAAAACAATAACTTCATAAAGATTCTGGAAAAAAAAAAACCCTTCATTAAAAGTTTGACACAGCTCAGAGAGGATTGGACTATTCCCCTCTCCATTTTAGTATTGAAAGGTATCTGGAAATGATAACAAAATTGAGTTTCAAACCAGCTAAGGCAATCAAGCAGACAGACACATCATCCTCTCAAAAAAGAACAGATATAGATAAATATATGAGGTGATATAACAATTTCCACTCCTTAGAAAAGGCTGACAGTCAATTTTAAGCTAAGTGTTTCCGAGCTAATCTAACATTTATCGTACCAACCTCTGAAAGGTTGAATGTAAACATGAAATTTAAATATAATTTAAGAACAGTATATATTTTTTTTCTGAATGCTTATTATCATTTAAAAGAGCAAGTGCAATATATCAGCACAACTTATTTTGAAATGTGTTCCAAGAGAAACCAGGAGCACAAGTATGAAAACATATAATTTGTATTGACTTTCTATCTGAATAATGGAGCTCTGTAACACACTCTTAGCTCAATCAATACAAATTTAAATCTAAAAGGAAACATTTAATGTTTGGGAAATCAGTAATGTAACAATGCCAGAACAGCAACAAGCAAATGAGATGAAAACAAGAGATATGGAAAGTGAAGAAACTCTGAAAGCAAAAAAAGACAACACTTCAAACCCTCAAGAAATGAAGACAACACAAGTAGAAATGAGATAGAACAGAAGAAACTAAGAAAAGGCCTTGAAGAAGAAACTAGAAAGAGAACTATTCAATGCAAGCATTTTAGTTCTATCTACTTATTATTCTGTAACTCATTATATTTCCCTGGCAATTCTTTGGATTCCTCTGACAAACACACTTCTTGATACTGAAATGCAATCAGGATTTAAAAAAAAAAAAAAAGTTAGAATCATGTAATTCCTGCATTTTCAGCACTCATGTTCCCATTCTAATGGGCTCACAGATAATTGTTTTTATCATATTCTGAAAATGTCTTGCACACTAACTCTACATGTTACTGCTGTGTACTTGTGAACTGTTTCTTATACATAGGAAAATGCTATTTCAGAGAAGAAAAAAAAAAAGGCTACAGGGCAGCAATCTTATTTTCTTCTGAGTAATTTACTTTTTCTCCTGGGGAAAACAGATTATAAATTACTATTCTAATAGAATAGACACCTACTCCTGGTACAAGGCATCTTAAATCACTATGGCTGTTCTAAAAATTACTTCATAACAACTGAAATTATTGGAACAGTGGTTTGGCATTTGGGGGACAGCTTATCTTCATATGGTCACTTTGAACTTTATTTGTAATAGCATTATATAAAAGTTTTTTCTTCATTCTGAGTTCATTCAAGATCTCATGCCCAGAGACTTAAATGATGGGGACATTTTGAGCCTCGCGGATTCACAAAAGGAGCCAAAATTGTTCTCACTTTCCTAAAATGCCCTTCTCACAGTCAACAACTGAAGTGTCAGAGGATCTGTCCTCCAGAGAGCTTCCCATGCCTTTTGAATGAAATAAACTGAAAAAGGCCAAGATGATTTGTGCCTCTAAAAGCACATGCCATATTTAATATGGAATAATTTTGTCCCAGCTTTGATGGCATTAGGATAGTATCATTACAGTTTGTAAAGAGAAGTATCATTTTTCTTTATATCAGCTGACATCACAGGTCTCAGATCATATATTTAGTATTACATTCTTTGAAAAAAAAATCTGGAGAAATCAATTTGTAACTTCAGATTCTCACCAACACCAGTAAACATTAAGCAGAAATATCTCATGGGCTTAAGAAACCCAAGAAACTGTAGTCTCACTTTTCTTATTGTAGAGCACAAGTGAGGATAATTCACTTTTTTTCCCCCTTTTGTTTCCAAAAATTGGTCATTTCTACCTGATTTAGTTTAAAGTTTGTTTCAAGCTTTCCTCACATGAGTTGCTAGGACTGTCTTAAATTCTTTTAATCCTCTCATTTCTCTAACCCAGTAAAAATGCACTTTTTTCAATTACTGGAAGTATCCATAATATAGCAAATCAGATTGATCCAAAATCATTGAGAACCAGACCAAAGCACTGACATAAAGCAAGAACTTTAACAGCAATCACTGCAGAGTAAGAATAAATAAAGGATATCCTAAACATATTTACTGAATTGTGAAACACCCAAATAAGCAAAAGACTATGTGGAAGATATTTCTTTTCAGAGTTGCAAAAACTCTATGAAAGAATAGAGATAATATAGAATAAAAATATCAAAGAATCCTGAATCAAAGAAGACTGAATTATGGAAATCTAGAAGGCAAACTCAATGCTATTTTTAAGCTCCTACCAGGGAGGTAAAGCTGTGATAACACTTCATATTGCACATGCATTTTTCTGCTTTTACACACAACACTGCACCTGAAAAATACACCCCTAACATAGTTTCCAAATGATGCTTCAGTACTTATTAATAGTGAACAATGAGGGGAATACATTCCCCTCTCCTGTTTTGGCTCATGTTGATTTTCACCTTGATTAGTGAGCTGAGCAGGCTTTTAATGCTGTCAAAAAACAAGTGCCAGAATGCCTTAGGGGGAAAAAAAAACCAGCTTGAATATTGAATGCTAAGAGGCAGCATATAATTGCACATTCAAAATTAACCTTCTGAACCCTCAACCATTACTGATCAATATCATGATTGCTCCATTTCTTAAAAATACATAGTAAATTCCCCATATAGAATGTAAAATTGTGTATATACATATATGGCCATGCATATTAACTGTACATGGAAGACTGTACAAAACTTCAAACAATTTCAGAATTATACTGTATTAACATTCCCAGTAATATCTGGTATTAGCATTCTTAGGTTAGCAACAGCCTAATATTTCAATACCACTTTGTACATCAAGAACATGGACAGTTTTAACGAGTCCTTAGGTTGCAATCAACCCCACATTTGGACAAGCCCATGTGCTCCTTATAAAAAAAAAAAAAAAAAGGGAAAAAAAAAAGAAAAGAAAAAAAAAAGAAAAAAGAAAAATAAAAAGAAAAAAAGTGAAAGTCTCAGTAAATGGCCATTACAGCTACTAACATCCTGAATATTGAACATGCACCAGATTTCAACTTACCAGTACTAACACAACTCTCTCCATCCTTACTGAGCTTCCAGCCTTCATAACACGAGCACTTGACAGTATTTTTGTGTTGTTCACAAACTTGGCTACACTTCAGGTGCTTGGTGCAATAATCCATAATCTCACAAGTTTTGTTGTCTGTAGTAAGATTGAATCCTGCAGGGCAGGAGCAGACAATCCTTCCTCCAGGAACCACAGAACACTGATGGCTACATCCACCATTGTTAAGTGAACACTCGTCTGAAATAACATGGAAAAATAATAATTAGGGGTTCCAAAAGCTGGCAGCTTTGTTGTGTAGAGTAAAGTCAACTCAAACACCTACAAAGGCCTCCAAGAAGGGCAAACAAAGTTTTATATTTCCAAAACAGATTGATATACTTGTTTTTGAAATTATCTGATGTGCAACCATTCATCTGAAAGCGTTCAAGATTTGAGCAAAGCTCCATGTCTTCTGGTGATCCTCAGGAGTTGGTGTTGGGATTGACCCTGTTTAACACCTTTATCAGTGACATGGACAGTGGATTGAGGGCACCCTCAGCGAGTTTCTGATGAGATGTGTGAGTGATGCAGCAGGGAAAAGATGCCATCCAGAGGGACCTTGAAAAGTGGGGCCTGTTCAAACAACCTGAAGCTCAACAAGGCCAAATACCAGGACTTGCACTGAGTCTGGGCAATCTGGGAAAATAATGGATTGAAAGCAGCCCTGAGGAGGAGGAAGTGCAGGTGTTAGTGGATGAGAAGCACAACATGACCTGGAAATGTGAGCTTGCAGCCCAGAGAGCTAAATGTGTCCTGGGCTGCATCGAATAAAGCTGGACCTCAAAAGAAGGAGGTTCTTTCCCTCTGTTCATGTGAGACCCCACCTGAAGGAATGAATCCATCTCTGGGGCCCCAACATGATGGGACATTTTGGAGCAAGTGCAGGGAAAGCCACAAAAATTCTCTGAGAGCTGGAGCAGTTCTGCTGTGCAAACAGGCTGAGAGCTGGGAGTGTTCACCTGGAGAAGGTTCCAGGAAGACCTCAGAGCCCTTTCCAGGACTAAAGGGACTTCAGGAGAGCTGGAGAGGGACTTTAGACAAGGGTCTGCAGTGACAGGACAAGGAGGAGTGGCTTTAAATTGACAGAGGACAGTTAGATTGGGGAGAAATTTTTGACTTTGAGAGTGCTGAGGCCCTGGCACAGGTTGCCCAGAGCAGCTGTGGCTGCCGCATCCCTGGAAGTGTCCAAGGCCAGGTTGGAAAGGGCTTGGAGGAACCTGGTCTAATAGAAGCATCCCTGGAGGGGATCAACATCCAGGAGGTTGGAACAAGATGACCTTTCAGGTGCCTTCCAAGCCAAACCATTCTATGGAATGAACTCAAGCTTTTGTAGGGGGAGAAAACTGCAAATGAGCTGAAGTGCTTTCCTACACATCGATGCCCTTTAAATTGCTCACCTCCAGGAATGTTTTGAGGGGTTTGAAAACGAAAGACTCATCTCCCTTGCCTTATTTGAAGCAAACTAAAAACTTCAAGCACAAACTCAGTATGATTTTACCTAAACAAAAATCCCCACGTAGGCCCTAGTGCTAAAATTTCAGTGGGAGAACCTTTTTCTCAACGGGAGGTACAGCAACAGACAGTATCATGAACAATCAGAAAAAGGTGTCTGAAAGGAGTACCACAAAGATCGCCTTCATCAGATCCATCAGGACAATCTCTTCTCCCATTGCAGAGCTTCTCAGGCTGTAGGCAGATGGAGGTATCATTAGCACAAGGGTATTTTGGTGGTCCACACAAATAGCCCTCGCAATTATCCTCATCAGACTGATCCTCACAATCAATATCGCCATCACACAGCCACGCTTTGCTAATGCATCTCCCTTTGGGGAAAAGAGACAATAAACACAGGAAATCAGACTGGAAGCAAACTTGAGGAGGAAAAAAAAAAAAAGAAACCTTCAAAACAATATACAGATTTTTTTTTTATTATTATTATTGTTTTCTATTAATGCTTCTTTCCTCTTTGATGAGCAGAAAGAAATCAACTTGCACTTATACTCTGAAGCATCATCCACGGCACTTTTGACAGTCTAAATTTCCCAAACAACACCAATCCTACTTATTTGTGTGCTGAACAAAGCTGCATATGACACAACCTCGAAATTCTTAAATACACCAAACGACACTAAAATTTTCTAATTATTTTTAATTTTTGCTTTTCTTCGTCTCTCTTCTTTTATCTTCTACTGCAACAGCCCTCCACGGGAGCAATGTTTCAATATATGACTTTTAATTAGCATGGGTTTGCAAAACCAAAATCTTTCTAGGAAGAAGACACAACCCATTCCCCAGTGATGTCAGATAAATGATCAGCTTTTAGGCAAAATAACTCCAGCAGATGAAATTTCTTAAATGACTTCAAGTTTGTCAAACCAGTGTCCAGACCATGTCTCAAAAGGGGGAAAAGGAATTTGTGATGACCATCAATGTTTAGAGATGCAAGAAAGCCTCTTGATTAGAAAAAGGGTATTACTCTTTAAAAATCATGCAGGTATTAAATTAGAATTAATAAAAGCAGTGATTTTAATGAAAAGAGCCAAGACTGTGAATGCTGACAGTTACAGGTATGTGTGTGCTCCTGTCCCAAGCTATTTTTCTACTTTCTACCTACAGCCAGGAGGGTTTAGCTGTAAATTTTGATAACACTGAGACTGAACAGAAATATCATGTACTTTATTTTCCAATTAGTAAAAAACAGAAAGAACCACAGGTAATGAAACTGATCTAGAAAATTTTCGGGTTTTTGTCCACGGTTTAATTAAGCAGAGAAAATCATTTGGAATGGGAAGGGAGATGCTGGGAATGTTTAGTTCCACTGACAGCAATTCTGGTGGATGCCCAGGCACTGACTGGCAAAGCCTGAGAGTCCTAAATTCAAACCTGCTCATCATGAATTGACACAACTTTCTGCCCACTCCTCCCAGCTTATACAATATCAAGATTTCAATTTTCTTAAAAGGACACATTTGTTGAAGATTGTTTTAATGCAGTTGCTTTGACATTTTAGTTTTCTTTTGTTGCAAAAAATGCTGATGTCCTCACAGAAAGTCAAGGGGATAAAAGCCAGTGAAACAAGAACACAGTAAAAAAAAAAACATGATTCTGCATCACTCACAAGGAAAATGTGAAACCATTTCACTTTTGGTGAAGGAAAGCAAGAGGTGAAACTTCAGGATCACACTACACTGAATGTGGGGTTTAAGCAACAGAATCTCATTTTGCCAGCGCAAAATCAGCTTGAAAACAAGTAGGGAGGGGTGGAAATTAGAATGAAAAGCTTCCACCATTTTCTTTAGTGCCCAAAGTCCCAAGTATCCCACACTGAAAAGACAGAACTGCACAGAAATGAGGAAACAAAATTGTATGCGTGATATGTATGCAGTTTATCATTACATGCAATCACAAGTGTTTCAAAAAAGTGTCCCTATTCTTTATTATCCTGAATGATCATTGATTTTATATATTACTGTAACACAGCAGCAGAATGCAAGCTAATGGAAAATACCAACATCAACCAAGCCAAGCATAACCCAAAGTAAATTGAAGTTGCTTCCAGTAGTGCTCCTAATCTGTTATTTTAATCTTTTATGCATTCAAATGTTTACAGAGGAAATCAGTTTCCCTGCCTTTCTTGTGCCTTAGTGAAGATATGTTTCATAATGAAAGATTCATCTTTCATTATGATAGATATGACACGTTATAAGTAGAATATACTTTCAAGGAATTAATCTTTGCCAAGATTCTAAAGAGATGGACTTAATGAAATATTATGACTGTCTTGAAATCATTACTTAAAATTCACTGAAGTATTTTTCCTTTATTGCCCCTTAGTGAAACTCACACTTCTGGTTTCCAGGAACCTCTTTAGCAAAATTCCATCATAAATTAATTGCCTCAATAGCTGTATCTGCCCTTTTCCATTGCTCTTCTGTGTAACACAGTGAAACAGAAGGCCTGAGCAGCAACTACGTGGGAAAGCCTGATCCAAATTCTTCTCCAATGTTTTTTTACTTCCTACAAATATCATCAACCAAATTAACTATTCATACACCCTTTCAGTCTTTGTCAGGACACTGAATCCAGGAGGTTTTTGACTGATTCCATCTTCAACCATAAGGAAAGTACTTTGGTGGAGCATTAATTGCACTGTTTCCTCTCACAGCTGATTCTCACTGCCTAAAGCTGCAATGTCACACCTTCCTAAACTGCAGAATGGACTCAGTCTCCATCCCATCAACACCACAGAATGTTCCAACCTGACACATTCAACAAAATGCTGTGATGGCCAATGATCTCACTTGTCTTGTAGAACACAGGTGGGACTTAGAATGAATCACATTCTTTCAAAAATGTGTTCATTTCTCAATTTAAAGATTTTAGTAAAAAGCAGATGTTTTTAAATTACTCCTGGGTGAGGGAGGAGAAAACAAACAAACAAACAAACAAAAAACCCCAGGCCTAAAGAAGAGAGCTGTTACCACAGAAAACAATGCTGCCATGAACTAAGGATTAAAAAACTACCAATTTCCTCATCACATTTCTGGAAAACCTTTCCTTCCCAGCCTTCCTCAGCACCAGCTTCTTTGGTCACAAATCTAATCTGGACTCTGACAATCCCCATCCAGACAGCACCAGTGCTGCTGTTGTTATATTCTTCCAGTATGGCTGTGATCAGCGCCCACTGATTTGATTTCCTCTATGTACATTCCTTATTTTCCATTCCAAGCCAACACTACTTCTTTCCTCAAAATCTTTTCTTCCCCTCTAATATATTATTACATGTAAGGAAAAAAAATATATATATATTTAAAAAAAAATAGTCCACAGAGTAGCATCCAAGCTGGTAGGATACCATCAACTGCTGCTTGAAAAAATAAAAAGAACAGTAAGTATGGCAAATAAAAGTTACAGCTCAGATGTACTGCTTACTAAACTGAAGAATTCATGGCTCTTTTGCATTTGTCTTCACAGAAGTACTTTATTATGATCATTAGAGTAATTAGATGACATTTTAAGTGAGATTGCACAGATTCTGCTCTTGGTGTAGCACTACTAACTGAAAAGTAGGGAAATGGAGTAAAAAGGATAAATTTATGTAGTACATAAAACTGAGCTGAAGTACATGCCTGTAATAATTTTTGGAAGACAGAATCAGAATTTAAAATAGAAAGTTGGATCTTTGTGCAATTTAAATTAGTCTAGTCTAATTTAAAAGAAGTCTAATCTAATTTAAAACCAGAAAATAATTGGCTAGCAGCAGCCCAAGGGTAGTCAATCTCAATCAGGTAATGACTGCTTCCCACATCCTACTGCTTTGCAACTTCTAGTACATTTTTCATCACACATCACTACAAACAAACATGGGATGGTTTTGAAAAATTTCAGAAAAGCAGAAATCTGGTAGCTGAAGTACCCTGCAGCATTCTGACTGACTTTGGGAACAGCAGCTCAAGGACTGGACAGTTCCAGTGAGACCAACAAAAATAATAAAGGTGTAAAAACATAAAACAGAAATGAAAGATATGCAAGGGGAGGAAAAAAAAAAAGTTATTTATTCAACAAATAATGCTTTTAGGGACTCATTTGGCATAAGTCATTCAATATCCAAAGGAATCAGATGAGTTTTTAGGAATAAAATGTTCAACTACTAGAGGCAGATGACACAAGGCCATCTACATAAGTTTTACAATACACTCAGCCATAGATTCTTAACTGAATATTGGAAAAGGAGCTGAGTATGATGAGTTCTTGAGATCACCCTCCCAGTAAGCAGAAAAATCCATTTTGGCTGAATGCTGACAAATTCTGGCTTTGTAGCTCGGCACTCATGCTTGTGGCATTGTGAGACATCAACCAAAGCCACAAAAGCCACAGTAAGGAAAGACCCTGCAGCTACTATTTAAGGACATAAAATGAAAAGAAATAAGCAAAGAATGGGCAGCACCATCTCACTATTACTCTTCTCACCAGCTGCCATTTCCCTCCCCAAGTCCTGGCTGTCCCCATACACATGTTCCTGCACAGAGCCATCACATTCTGTATCAGATGTCACCCCCCAGCAATCTCTGAGGGGACAATTAGCCAGTACCTCCTCATCAGAACAATTGCCATAAATGTGCAAGCCAGACATCATTATTTCTTTAGAATCATGCACAGAGAAAATTACATTTCTTCCGAAACATTCCAGTAACTATTTCTCATAAAGCCATTATTACTCCTTTGTCCAAACCACATGGAACAAATGGAAAAGCAGCTAAACAAAAATTTGCCTTTGCTGTTTTATGCTACAGTGCATTACTACAGGCCTCCTCCTGAACAGCAGTTTTGCTCCTTCCAGGAGGAAGGAATATTGCACAAGAGAAAATTATGACAGTCATAACTGGCTGCTCCAGTGGTGTTTCCACATAACAAATAAGCACAATTGCATTTTCTTTCAAATCAGAGCCACATACTCTTCAACTTTGCAAATTTTTGATGAAAATGCTTGTTCTTGCTGTATTTCTGTGTGGCAGGCAGAGAAGTCACCTTTCACCCTGTCAACTGAGACAGTGCCCTCCTTTAACACGGCTACAAACACAGGGAAGTGCATAATGAGGGAATGCAGCTTGGACTGAGGACTTTGAAATGAGGTTCAAGTTCTCTGTTGAAAAGACAACTCATTCAGACAATGATGCTCAATTTAATCCTTGCTATTTCCTGTTATTTTGGCAGCTGTATTTGGAAAATCTAAGCTTACCACCAAAAGGAGGTTTCCATTCTCTGTATCTAAAATCATTCAGTACGAAACCAAAGCCTAGCCTAAGAAGCAAGCTTTTCTGAAAGGAATAAAGCCTAATAACTAAAATCTGCACTGCCTCTAAGCTCACTCTCTGCTTTCTCTTAACTAAAGTAGTACTATCTTGTCTCATTAGCTTTCCAAAAGCAGCTGATGAAAATAAACTTCATCTATTGAGATTCATTCACCTTTCTTGCCTCTAATAATTCTGCTTTGGCCACTTGGACTGCTGTTAGCTTTTCCTTGTTTAGGCACTAGGAAATACACTTGCTCCTGGTGCTGATTATTTCCTGTGTCAGGGTTTCTATGAATCAGTTTCAGGAAAAAGACCGCTCTGTTGGAAGTGAATAATCCATTTTTACTTACAGAAGCAGTTTCATTTAGCAACTACTTACTCTACACATCTTTCTATCTTAATAAGAACACAAGAGAAAATGGTTTTGGTTTGTGTTTTGTTTTTTGGTTTTTTTTTTTAGACACAATTCAGTATCCCATATTTCTTTTTCAAGACATCATGGTTTTTACAACTTTAAAATTCAAGAAAAAGCAAGATACTTCTGGACAGAGATCACACAACTTCTCTGACACATTTATTGTGTTTAGCTGTAACACAGGCATTAGAATGGTTTCTCCCTTCCTTCAATATTTGTAGTTGCCCAGTGGCAACAATATTCCTGCTTCTTATAGCCTTCATTAAATATTGCTGTGACAGTTATTTTAGCCCCAATATCACACAAAACTTTGATAGAAATGACAAAAAAATATAAATACTGTGCTGACATATATTAATTTCTTCCTTAACTGGACTTTCCCTTATAAAAAAGGTGTCATCTAAACATTATTTTTTATATCATTGCATATCCTCATGCAATGATTGCCACATTCTTGTCACATTCTTAGTGAATTACACTCAGAGAAAAAAAAATATAAAATTAAACATAGTCAAAGAATGCATTTTTCTTCCAATACTGCACTTAAAATTTCCATTGCTGTAGTATTCAAGTATTCAAGGTACTTTATACCATTTTATTCTTTTTTGGTCTAGGGCCAAAAAGGGAAAATACAAGAAAATACCTGAACTTTTGAGTACTATTAAGTTCTTTATTTAAGTATTTGGTGTGAAGTACTGTCATAGAGAGTGGTTTCAGCTTTAAGTAATCTCAAAACTCATCTATTTTATATCGTAAATCAGAACACAGGGCATGTAAATCAATATTATTTTCAGGAATACATATTTTCAAGGATCAATATCATACTCAGGTAGGAATTCTCTGAGTAACCTCACCTTATTAAGAGCGCTAGTTAAAGAGTAGATTTGTGATCAAACAACAGAAATCCACACAGACACACGACAGAGCATGTGAGAGGAGAATGCACCTGCAAGCACCTACCTGTACTCTTGCAGGAGAACTTTGTTTTCTCATCACACACTCGCAGGGTTCCATTGCAGCCCTTCTCATCACTCCCATCCTCACAGTCCTTTTCTCCGTCGCAGCGCCACAGCTCAGGAACGCAGCTCCCGCCAGGGCTGCACTGAAATTCCCTCCCACTGCACCTTCCAGGAGAGGGAGTTTCTTAGAAAAATAAGAATTACATTGAAGAATTCTCTCATGTGAATTTGTTTTTGTTTTTGTTTTTTTTTTTTTTTCCCATTTTAAGTCTGACTTAGAATCCTTTCCCTAACCCAAGCCAAAGTTAGTGTCCCCAAGTGTAACACTCAAAATGCCCTGTCCCATCCTAGAACTCATCACTCCAACACAAGCTTCAGAAAAACTCATTCGTATCCTCCTCACTTCCTTCACATGTTCAATACCCTCCAGCACATGCTCAACATCAATTTTTATTTCCTTTTTTCACATCTGTCAGACAGGAAAGGGTTCAGAGGTATAAGGAGGACCATGAATGAAGCTTCATAATGAAGTTTCCCTGGTGCTTAATAAACCCTGTGCTTAATCCTCAAGCTGCTTTCCCCCATCCTTCCTCTTTCTCCTTTTTTACCCAATAAGGTCCTAATGGACAAAACCTGAAAGGTTCCACCTGTGCTCTGGCAAGGCCCCCAGAGGGGCCAGGTTTGTGCTGTTACAGCCCTGGCAGAGCAGCTGGAGCTGCTCCAAACTCCAGGCAAAGGAGCTTCACTCAGTGCAGCCCTGGCATCAGTGCTGACTGCTTCAAACAATAATTACTGGGAGATTTTAATTATTCATCACATACATAATTCTCTAAGCATTTTCTAGCTTATGGCCTTTTCAATTTTATTCTTGCTTTTCTTTTCCCAAACTACTACAATTGTATTTCTATTATTTAATAACACACTAACGACAATAACATGAACTTTAAAGTAATGGCATAGTTACACTTTCATAGTTATACATAGTTATGCTTGGACCAAAAAGCATTATTTGAATCAATTCTTATAGCACTGTTTATAAATACATTTTATTTTATTTAACATTGCTTTGTTGGCTTTTTTTTTTTCTTACATAATCTGTATACTTGTGTTCTATCGTAAAAGGTTAGAGCGAGGCTCTAAGTTTCAAAATGGAAATGAACAGAGGTAAAAGTGGGTTGTTCAGTTCCAGATTAATCATTTTGATAGATAGATAAAAATTATTTTTGTGAATATACAAAATTAAGGACTTCACTTCTGCTGGCATTCTGATACTTCATGTATTTGTATGAGGTATCCAACTAGATTTAGAGTGCAAAGTTATGAAAAGGGACCAATAACATTGTGTACAATTACTTTGTTATAGAAAAAAACATTAGGAGAAAAATATGAAAGATATTCCTTCATTCTGATCTGATGATTATTTATCTTTTGCCATAAGCATTCTTTCCTGTCTCTCCACTCAAATAAATACAACTCATGGCATTTAGATAGGGCTGTAGTTTGTTAAAATGCTTTTATGTAAAAAAAAACACCAAACCAACCACAAACTCAGATTTGCATCACACAAAAATGAGAGTATTACTGTTTCACTGCATGAAAAAAACCAGAAAATATCAATAATAACTTAAAGAACGCTTCTTACTGTCTTTTCACCTAGACAGCACACATCTCTGCAATAAGACAAACACCACATCTAGCATAATTCACTGAAGGAAAACTTATAAAACTTATCTCACTGTAATACCCCTTCTGTTTTCAAATGCATTCCTCACGATACACATCTGTTTTAGCACATTGCACTTGACATATTTCAAGGTTAAAAGCATCTTCTCTTTTTCCACTGGTTGAAAGTCAGGTATTTATAACAAACAAACATGAACTCTGCGTTTATAAGTATTAAAAACACGGGGGAAAAAAAAAAAGAAAAAATACAAATATGGAAGAAAAAAAAAATAAAAATAAAATCTAACCTTCCCTGCTGCAGTTTGTTTTGGTTTCATCACTGAAATCTCCACAGTCATTGTCACCATCACACGCCCAGTGGCCTGGGATACATCTGCCATTGTGACACCTGAACTGATCGGCAGAGCACGAGTGAACGCAGCCCAGCTCGTCGCTGCCGTCGCCGCAGTCGTCATCTGCAGGTTTTAACATTTTAAAATGTTTTAAAACAGAAACTGTCCGGACAAAATATGGAAGGAGGGCAAATCGTTTTCAAAAAGGCATGAGAAAAATAATAATAATAAAAAAAAATCCAGTAAATAAAGTGGTATGTTTTCTGCCCGCAGGCATCGAATTATTTCTAATGCACATAATGCTTTAAATCTTACTTACCAACAGCAACTCTGTAGTTTTGGATAGTCTAACCCCTTACTCAGTTATTCAGTCAGAGACACCAGCAAGCACGAGAAGCCTGCAGATTTTCTTAATTTCTTTAGCTGCGTGTAACTACACAGGCTTTCAACCACAGTCAGTTTACTTTACTCTCTAAAAACCTAAGATAGTTAATCACAGACACACACAGCCTCATATAAACTGAAATGAAAACCTGATGAATTTCTTTTCAATTGTATTAAGCTTTGTTTCTGTGTGTTTACAAGAGTGCAAAGTGGAGAAAGCACATAAATAATCGTGGACTGCAGCTTCTCATTACTCTAATGTTGTACTCATTACAAGAGTCTTTAAGGCAATTCCTGTAATTTGATCGTGGTCATCAAGGGAGGAAGGAGATAAATATGTTAGGTACACTCTAAAGGGTTTCCATGCACAGAAATTCATCAGCACACTGTGATAATTTCGGGAATTTGTCCACTTACAGCTAAAAATTCCTGTCAGACAAATGCAATTATAGAAACACCAAATGCTTTGGACCAACCCAATGTTATTACTGGAGTAACATCACTCCCACACCACAAGCTCTGAGAGAGATTAATTTTAACATTCAAATAGGTATTCTTCCAGCCAAAAGAACAGAATACATTGTAAAGTCTTGCTGGCCTTCATTCTTCAGGGATGTTATTTATTTAACTTGTCCATAAAAGAAGAAAAAAA
>VWYO01015429.1:54544-76686 GCA_013400275.1 Rhadina sibilatrix | reverse complement strand
TCAAAACAAAAACCTTTGTTTTTTTTTTTTTTTTTTTTTTTTTAAAGAAATGAATCATCATACTTCATTCTACATAATATACTATTTGTACCTATTACAATAGTCCTTATCTGAACCTTCAGTGTTGTTGATTTCTAGGTCAGGTCAGTGATTTAAAAATGCTTTATTTATTCTCTGACCACTTAGATGCCAAACTGACAATATGAGTCTCAGAAAAAAGAACATCAAAGCCATATTTATGGGCTATCCCTCATATTCATTTCAGGTAGAGAGGACTTGATACTTGCCTGAATCACAGAGCCATTTGCTGCTAATGCACCTCCCATTTCTGCAGATAAACTGAGTTAGTGGCTCACAGGTTGGGAATTCTGTGAAAGCATTCAAAAAGAAATAAAATCTATTTAACACAACATCCTCTTCAGTAATATTCTGCCACCCTCCTATATGTATAAATTACACAAGTGTGTTGTAGCAAACATTTGCACCTCCCGGGTATTTAATCTGGAGAGGAGAAAAAGGTGAGACACCAAAAAGAAAAGATAAATTAACTTTAAACTGTTAATACTGTCCAAACCCTACTTTTCATCAACACGGGCCATGAAATTCATTGCTCTCTGACAAATGGCCTGGCCCTATATTCCCATCAGACCAAGGCTGCTTTTCCCACTAGCCATGCCAAGATTTCAGGCACCACAGCTTGATGACTGATACAAACTCTGTTTTCCATGTGCTTATTTACAAAAGGGTTCTCCAATTGCAGCAGCACTGCCAGTAAGAGACAGGAAATGGAGAACTATAAATGGGAATGTTAAGTACCCAGGTAAAGAACAGCCAAGAAATAAAGTTACTTTACACTGGCATAATAAAATCCAAAATTAAAATGTCAGCCTTCACAAGCAATTCCTCCCAGCATTCCAGTAAAGCAATGGAAATCTGAGACAATATCATTCACAAAATATCATCGTATTGAACACAGGCATTTGTTTCCATAATTATTGAATATGCTTCTGCATAGAGTAACTTAAATATAGATTTTTTTTTCAGACTTCTTTTTCTTCTAAAGCCAATGACATAGGTAGATGTGTGCATTTATTATTAACTTGCTAAACGCTCTGTAAAATAACAAAGAGTTTTTTTAACTTTTTAAAACATGTCACATAAATCGAAAACATTCTTAGAATGAGAATTGAAATCACTTTGTTTTTAACTGAACCTCACAAAATTTTGTCTTAAAAAGAGTCACACTCTGATGAAGTACTAAACCAAACCAGCTGATCTAATAGTAGATTAAAAAATATAAATTTGTATTTAAAAATTAAATAGAGGACACCAAGACCTTCATTGAACAGAGGTGATTATCCTGATTCAAAATAGACAACGGTGGGAAGAAAAGAAAAATTGATGACAACACTTTGCTGTTACTTCTAGAAAGTTCTACTTCTAGTTACTTCTATAAAATTCTTGCTTCTGTTTGGTTGGTTTTGGGTTTTGTTTGTTTGTTTGGAGTTTGTTGGTTTAGGGTTTTTGGTCTTCTGAGTTTTTTGTTAAACAAAAACATCACAGTGACAAAAAAAAAATCCGTTCTGAGAAAAAAAATGGAAGAGTGCAATGCAGTAGTGCTTAGCCACAACATATGCCCCATGTGCTTCCAGCAAAGCTGAAAGCAAGTTTTAATTTCACTTTTTCAAACAATTTTTCCACAAATTCAACTCATTCGTTAAACGTCATTTTCCTCTTTTCCATACATGAATGCCTCCATGACTGTTTTCTTTCTGTTCACCTGTACAAAGGGACAGATGGTCATTAAAACGAATCATGATTACCCTCACCACCACCAGCAGCAGCCAGCTCACGATTCCCAGCCCACCACAGCCTTTCCAAGAATGGTTTGTAGCATCTCCAGTTTGCCTAGAGCATCTCCAGAGCTTTCACCATTGCCACAGCTCCTGCTCACATCCTAGAGGACACACAGAACTTCCCCTCATTGTCCCTGTGGCCCTTTCCTACTTCAGAAGAAAGAGATGCACATCCTGCAGCTGATCCACACCCAGCCTCCCATACGAGCCACCAATCTTGCCCCACATTGGGCGCCAATATGCTGGAGTTTGTACCTGGTTCTGGCCCAGCTCGATGGTCAGCCTGGGCCCCCGGCTGCTCTGGCACAGCTCCCACAACACAGTCCTGTGTGGGTCTTGGCTTACGCAGTTAGCTTACAGTGTCATGGCTGGGGTAACAAAAGAGGGGACTCTCTCGTGGCTTTCAGGGGACAGAGGCTTTATTCAGGGGGAGAAGGTCAGGGACCCCCAGCCTCAGGCTGGAGCCTCCGGAGAGAGACCCCGAGCCCGGGCTGAAGGGAGGTTTTGTACTGCATATTTTGGGGTGGGTACAAAATCACAAAAACCAATAAAACAATCCAAACACTTCATGCCACACTAAGTCACTTACATTTTAACAAATCCAACACAGGTTTGGGGGTGGTCTGAGGAAAGGCTAGCTAGGCTAGTGGCTGAAACTCTTGGACCTCAAAGATAAGGATTTATGATGGACAAAGAGAAAATTATGCATGACAGGAGGGATGAGACAAGAAAGAACCAATAAAAAAGTCTCCAGGCAGAGGCTGTAGTTGTCCTAGAAACTTCTATCAAACTACAAGAAAGATACATCCTAAAACAAAAGGCCTTTCTAAAGTTGTGCAAACTCTGCTAAACTTAACAATAAAACCCTTCATACTGTATTCATAACTAAAGCTTCTAAATCATTTTTTTGCAAACTCACACAGAACTTCCCCTCATTGTCCCCGTGGCCCTTTCCTATTTCAGAGGAAAGAGATGCACATCCTGCAGCTGATCCATACCCAGCCCTGTCCTCACTGCCCTGGAGACACAGGCATGAAGAAAGGTGACTCTGGGGCTCCCAGTGAAGTCTCTCCACAGGGTAGGCACCAATCTCATTTCTCTCTTATGTCCTTATGGATACAAAAATTTTAAACTGTTTCATAGAAGGAAGTATCTCCACTAAACAGAACACGTAAGTAAATGCCATTAGCACGCCCATTAGTGATCAAATCATAGGGCAGGATGAAAAATGAAATATTGGAATATATGCACAGCCACAGTGTTTGAGGATAACAAAACAAGATGCTGTAACATGAAAAATGTCAAGTTTGGCTACAAATAACAACAGGCAGTGACATAAATTCTGATAAGATCTGAAGAAATATTCCAGGTCAGCTGAGAGGATACTGAACAAAGCTCACAAGGATTTCCAAAAGTGCCAGTAGCATCAGTGAGCTGCTGACGTCCCTGAGAACATGAGGCAGAAAAGCTGTTCCTGCACTGTGAGTCAATGCTGTGCCATTAACCAGAGAGTTAGAACTTTAGAGATTGCAAAATACAAATCCCCTGGTCCCTCATCCTACCTCTGTACACAATCAAATTTATCTGATTTGAAGCAAGGCAATTAGAAGTCTACCTTAATAATATTATTATTTTTATTCATGTAAAGACTTCATTTTTGCCCCATCCCTGCAAGTGTTCAATGCCAGTTTGGATGGAGCTCTGGTCTAGTGAGAGGTGTCCCTGCCCATGGCAGGGGGTCAGAACAAAATGCTCTTTAAGGTTCTTTCCAACCCAAACCATGCTGTGATAGTACAGAATCATCATATTCTGTGCTTCTGCATCTGCAGACAGCTCACTGACCCTCGTGCTCTCAGACTCACAGCAGTTACCAGTGCACTGCAAAACAAATGGCTATTAAAACCCTTAATTGTTTGGAAGCAGCTGATTAGAGAGAGCACACCCCTCTCTGCAGTATCTCAGCAGAGCAGCAGTCAGCACAGCTGCTGATACTCTCTCATGATAGAACCAAGAAATTTTTTTTTTCTGAAAAACACAAGATCAAATATACTTCTGTTGAGGTTTGAAACAGGCTGATTTTATTGACATCTAGAAGAATATGCTGAAGGGGCCCATGTGGAGAGGTATGTGGCAGAGATAAAGAATAATTTTTGAGGGTGACAGCATTTGATAATGGGCTGCAAATTAAAAAAGTCTTGATTGATCTGCATATTTGGAATTGTAGTTAAAAACTCATTAAATAGAAAATGCTGCATTTGCTTTGGTTTTATTTATCAACCAAACAAATTCAATTTGCCATTTCAGAAATAGTATTATCATTTCAGTTGACACTAAAACAGACTCCTATATATTTTATAACTTACAGAAGAATTTTACTTGCTTTACCTCCAAAAAAAAAAANTTTTCTTGTTTAAAACACAAAAAAAAAAAAAAAAAAAGAAAAGAAAAAAAAAGAAAAAAAGAAAAAATCCACTTACCACAGGATGTCATTTCATCAGTTCCATCTCCACAGTCATCTTCCCTGTCACACAGCCATGACGTTGGAATGCACCGTCCATTCCCACAAGAAAACTGATTAACCTGACAAGTTCTTGCTGTCAAGACAAAACACTCCAAAAATACCAGGGAAATGGACTGGATCCCTTAGGTCTCTTTGGTGGGTGTCTGATTTTAGAAGCTGCATGGCTGGAGGGCACCTCCTGTCCTGCTGCACTTTCCCCTGCTCTGACTAAACATCATTCACCTCCTTTGACTTCAGAGAAAACTGAGGTCATCTGCAGGGCTGTGTTCTACCTCTGCTCTGTGGAATTCTCAGTGGCTTCTTCCTCATAAAAGAAGGTGAAATTCTAGATATAGCTGTGCAAAACTAGGTGGTAAGAAGGGAATTAATACACAGTAATGTTTGAAGTAAACAAAAATCAGGGCATAAAAACACCCGCCAGTTGGAATATTAACAACCTGTGTTCCACACCATGAACAATGACCTTGTGAATTTTGTACTTACACAGGAAAATGGAAATTGGCCTCTGTGTGATGTGCCTGGCCTCACTGTGCTTAGAATCCTTGCCCTTGCAAACACTGAGCTGCAATCATCCATTAAAGGAATCAATGCATGTATTTCTCCTGAAGAAATAAGTATCACTAAAAGAAATTGTGCTATGTAGCTACAGAAATTACTTTGAAAGCTGATGAATAGTAAAATGTCACTGAAAAGCTAACACAGAAAACTTACATAACATTACATATAATTTTGTTTATTTAAAATTTGAACCCATAACAATGCCAGTGATAGCAGCACAGATTTTGATTCCAAATTTAAGCTTTTAGAATTCATCTAGTTGTTATTCTAGACTTTAAAAACAACGGCTGATGTGTCAAAAACCCCAGTGACTGAAAGAATATTTCTTCATTTATTGTTTTCAACTACCATTTTCATTTTTCTTCAGTAGCCCAAAACACAAAAGAGGAATGTAAGTTTAAAATATTTCAAAGGAGTAATTTTTTAAACATTAACTGTGTTTGCTAGTGCAGGAATAAATGGAAAAACAAGAATATAAAATTCGATCCAACCCCCCACTGACACAGGGTTAAAAAAAAAATGGTCTTCAAATTCGACTCTCACCCTACAAGCAAACAGTTGGATATCAAAGAATATCAAGGCAGTGAGACAACAGGGAATATTTTAATACACAACGTGCGTTGTCTTGCTCTGCACTTCAGTTCAAAACACTCATCAGCTTATTGATGGCTGGCATGTTGCATTTTTGAGATTTAATGCTTGTTTAGAGCACTCTGACAACAAGCACTAAACATCACTTCCACACAAGCAAATTGGGAATTCCATGATTTACTACAGTGGGATCAATCCTCAAACAATCCTCATCTTGCTATTTGCTCAAAAACCCACTCTCCAGTTAATAACTCAGAAATGGAAAGAATTTCAAGGCACTGAGTGGAAACTGAATAACTAATTATGCAGAAACTAAATCAGCATAAAATAAAATTTACTGGTGACATGGCACCCATCACAGCACGTTAATAAACAAAGTTCTAGCTGCCAAGAAAGATTTGTACCTCGAAGTTTGTACCTGAGCATTGCTTTGACAGTCGACCCATATGAGAGATTAAGAGCTGAATAACTTTGGAAAGCACAGCCAAGCACATGGATTAAGTAAAATATAATTTGCATTCCAGCCTTGGTGGCTTCAAAATCTGAATTCATTTAAAAACATCAATAATCAGATTACCAGTAGCAGCCTGGTTCAATTCAGTTCAGTTCAAATCAGTCCTGAACTATTCATGGAACTGAAGTTAGGGAACCTGTTTGCACAACCAAGTGAAATTTTTACCTGCACAAGTTTTATTTGATTCGTCTTCGTTATTACCACAATCATTAGCTCCATCACAAAGCCACCTCTTGGGAATGCAGCGATTATTTTGGCACTTGAACTGATCATCAGGACAACTATGATTGACTGTGGAGAAAAAACAGAGGGTTTCTTCCCTAAGAAAATAATTTGAGAAAAGAAAAAGCTGTGTAATCTGTGAAAAGAACACATTAAATGCTGTTCCCTAGTGACAGATTTAGTGTGGTTATCCTGTATGTATAACTACCATGACACAAAGATTGTTCAGCAAACCAGTCAATTACAAACATCACAGTACTTCAAACATAAATTGAATATAAAATATCTACTAAAGATACCATTATGGAGATCCTCTTCTATTAGGTGATAAAAGGTAGCTGCATTTTATAGTGTTATTTCCTTAAAGAAACATGTTCTTGATCACATTTGGGCAGTGTGATGAGGTTTGCAAACTAAAGTGCATATTAAACAAAGGAAAACACCGAAGGGAACAGATGCAAGCTGCTAAGTGCAGATCCAAAATACGATACCACAGTGAGCAGGGATTTGGGCAGGTCATAAAATGCTTCTAAAATGAGGCACATTACTGTCAATGGCCACATATAGATCTGCTGTTTACTCACCATGAAATTGTAGGTGTCAAAAAGTGAAATATGCAACTCGGTGTAAAACTAACAAAAAAAAAAATTAAAAAAAAAAAATCTGGTATTCAGGAGTGAACAAGGTATCTCTCCAACATGGTTTTGCTGGCTACAAATCCTCACAGAAAGAAAGGATGAAGCTGAATGCACAGAATTTATGTAAATACTATTGGCCTGCTCTTGTAACTGTAGTAAGTGTTTATGTTCTGCTTCTTTCATGCTAATAACATCTATTATTAGCAGATCATGCTCATCTCCATCTAGACAAGAACAGTGAACTGCACACAGCTTCAAACGTTGGGTTAAAAATAATCTCCAGCTATTTTTCACCTACTCAGCCATCCACAGACTCTTTTTTAAAGTTTAACACACATCTAGAAACAAAGGGTATTTAAAATGAAAGGATGTCTTGCAGGCTTATCCTTGACATTTCAGCAGCTTTTATCTCTGACCTTTCTGCCTATTCTTGCAATTGAAGACGACACAGAGCGAGGGAGATATCAATAGCACATGAACCCTGCCTTGTGTGCAGGGTGTAGAGGCACAGGAAGCAGAGATTAATTAATAATCTGAGCAGAAAGGTGTCCCAAATCTCGTACTTCCAAAGTTTGCAATGTGACCAGAGAACCAAACTGGAAGCATCCAAGTAATAAAATCACAAGTTGAAGGCTTTTTTTTTCTTTTTTAATTTGACTTTAATACTTGACATAGATACTACTTTAAATGGTCATTAAGCTTTTGCTCATATATATTTAGTTACATGTGTATTCTGCTCATAATTGCAAATATTTCAAACTCATAAAGAACTATTGGAGTTACCATGGCAACTGCTGAGATCAATGTTATCACACTGACCACGTAAACTATAGATCACATTCAGATTTAAGACTAAGTTATGATTTCATTTATATTTGTATAAATCCTCAGAGAATTACAAGCTTTGATCAATGAACTGGTCTTCCTTATACTAATTTAAAAGACAATCAAGTCAAATCTGCTGAAAGATTTTTCTTCTCACTGTCTTTATTAGCTGAACTCCTTCATTTAAGTGCAAGAAATGCTGGTTTCAAAACAAAATGAGAGGAAGCACTACAATTCAGAACTAACAAAATATTTTAAAAAATATTACTGAAATCAACAATGGCTACTACATGGAGCTACCAAAATACATATATGCTGTAAAAAAACCCCAAAATGAAACAAAACAAATCCAAACCTGGCAAATTAACAGCCATATGGCAAAAGGTCTAGGCATTTCAGAGGATCACAAGATCAGTTTGTATCAGCAGAATCAGTGTGAAGAGGCCAAGATTGACCCCAGGATGAACAAACAATCACCCTTCACAAACACATTCTCTCAGCCTAGCCAGAAGATATTTCAGCAGAAATACACACATCCAGTTTTGGACATCCAAGCCCCACAATCACTTCAGAAAAAAACAATGAAATCTCAAAAAAACCTTCCATAATCTACTAGAAAAAAACAAAACAAAAAACCCACACCAAACAAGAAAAAAAAAAAACCAACCTAACAGAAAACCAGAACAGCTTAGAGTTGTTTGGTCTCAAAGAGATAAGAAAGAGAGACTATGATAAGAGTTTTCAGACACACTGAACAATACTGCACAACAGAAGAGTGTTCATGTCTACAACTGATTGGGAGAAATATTGTATTTTCATTTCAGTAAAGGAGATTGGCTTTAGAGAAATGATATAAGGACAGAAATAGAAAGAACTGTGACAAACAGCGTAAGGAACAGAATTCTCAGTGGTACGACATTAGTTTTAAAGCAGGCTACTAAAGTACCTTCCAGAAATGACAGGGACATAACTGGTATGTTTTCTGTTATTTTTCATTTCAACAGTGGAAGTCCTCTACAGCTGAAAAATACATCTCTTGTAAAACCATAACTTTAATGACAACGTACATTAATTTAATACTGCAAGTGGTGTAGGGATTTGGGTTTTGGTTTTGTTGCTGGGTTGGTTTTCTTGGCAGGGGGTTGGGTGGGTGGCAGCTGGTTTTTTTACTTTGTTGCTTTGATTACTTGCAGGGTTTTTTTGGGTTTTTTTTTGGTCTCAGTATTTTTTTTTTTCCCATTTTTTCTTGAGAATTTTTGGGGTATTTTTTAAGAAATGCATTATACAATCTCAGAGATTTTCAGAGTTTGAAGGGACCTGCTAAAATCCCCTGGTGTAATCCCCTACTTGAGCAGGGCCAGATAGAGCGAGTTTCAAGCATCTCCACAGACAGGGACTCCACAACCACTTTGGGCAATCTATTCCAGTATCTGACAGTAAAAAAAAACTTTATCTTTCAGATGTTCAGATAAAATTCATGCTTCTGAGTTTGTGCCCATCACCTCTTGTCCTGCTAGTCACACTACTAAGAAGAGTCTAGCTTTGTTTTTCCACTCCCTCACGGGTGTTTTACTGTGACCTGTGCAAGAAACAGTGGAAAACAAAGCAAAACCCACCAATACTTAAAGGATCAGGAATGACTGTGCCAGCCCCAAAGGATGACTGCTCTGGCACCGTGCTCTGCAGCCAGTGCACCAGCGAGGTTTGAAAGCGCTGTAATTACCGTTGTCCTGGGTTGTGGAGCCAAATATGTGTATTCTATTTTCATCTGTGGGAGAGAGGCCTGACACCTTCTGATAATGGGCCATTAGCACCCCCCCAGGCTGTACCCCGCCCCCAGAGCGGCGCATCTGCATTTCCATCACCCCATTGTGAGATGCATCACATGCCCCTGGCAGTGGGGTGGGGGCNCATTCTCAGGGAAACTCCAGTTTCCCTGGTAGATACCTGTCTTTCCAAACCAAGACAACCGCACGCAGGAAAAGAGGGGAAATGAAAGATTTGCATGAACGGCTTAAGGAGGATTGTTTTTGTTTGGCTGGCACGCTCTGGCTTGCCACCCTTGAAGTGAAGCAGGGATTGAGGGCTCACAGGGAAGGGCATACGTACAGCAGATCTCCGAGTGCTCGTCGCTGCCGTCCAGGCAGTCGTCGTCCCCGTCGCAGCGCCAGCGCTCCTGGATGCAGCGCTTGTTGCTGCACTGGAACTGCTCCGCCTTGCACAGCTGGGGCAGCACTTCTCCCTCTTTAACTGGGGAAAACGTCCAACAACAACATCTCGTTATCTGCTTGATAGACCCAGAATACAACACTGCCCCTACATAAGTAAGTGTCAATTCTTGCCCTTAATGTTCTTCTCCTCAGAACATTTTTACGTAAACTCGGCGCATCGGAGGTAATTCCACCTGAAGCCTGTAGTGGCACACGTGTCTGAGTGCATGGTTGAAGGAATGAACTTTTAATAAATGGAAACAACTCTGAACGGAATGGCACTCAAACTGGTTTTTAAATCACTGCTTAGAAGATAGTGTGAAAATATCAGTTTAAAATATGCAATACCTCATCAACAGCAAACAGGAAATATTCTGACAGATACTGGCCAAATTCTGGTGCACATGTAGAGATAGGAAATGATTACCAAAAAGCTGATTCTTGTATCCAAGCAACAATTCAAACACCTGCATTATGCACTGGTACAGACTCAGCACAGAAGAAAGGACAAAATTCTGCTGGGGTAGAGTTAAGTAGCAAGCTACAAGCTTATTGATAAACCCAGGCAGATGTACTTCTCAAAATCAGGTTGAGAATGCGTCATGTGTAAGTGCCACACATCAGTCCAGGACCCTCTGAGGAATACCAGAGTGCTCAGAAAGAGGCAGGCACTGAATATATTGGGGAAAAAAGCAGGAAACCTTCCCCATTCCAATGTCTGAGTCTCTAACTTCTCCTCCTAATGCCTACATTCCCTGTAACCAGTGAGGAGTGCCCATTCCAGTTATTTCTGCTAAAAAGAAAAATAGCTTTTTTTTTTTTTTTCCCAACAAAAGCAATGGCTCTGCTTGGTCATTGCCAGCTCCATAATGTTCATCATGTTATGAAATAATCCTTATACTTTACTCATCTCTACTAAGCCTATTGCTGAAGACTTAAGCAAAATGTTACAATTCATTTCAAGAAATACATCAATGAGACAGAAAAAATAGAGAAAATTTTTAGAAAGTTACAAACACCAAGGCTTAAACTTTTTTTTTTTAAATATCTGTAGTACATGGCAAGTTATTACTTAAATTGAAAATCCCATCTTTTATTAGAAAAAAACTTTTATCATTGTTTTAATGAAGATATATAAAGAAAAGATGAAAGGCAGCAATATTTGCACAGTCTGTGTCAGAACTTATCATATATAAATACATCAGCTTGATGTGTTTTATGAACAGTTTCATCATGAGCATTTCAATGTCAGATTTCTGTTTAAGATACTTAGTAGAATAATCTGAAAACTGTTCATATAGATTTAACTTAATAATTATATGGATCAATTTCTGATATTTTTAAAATATTTCAGTGAACTATTTAAGTGTTTTATCATATCAGATAAGCTGAAATATTTTCCAATGCATTTTATCCTTAAATAGTGTACTTAATATTCTGTTTTCTTTGGAAAATCTTTTATACTCTGTAAACTGTAAACTAGAATATTTATTCAAGTAATATTTTTTTTGTCTTATAGACCCTCTAGGAGGCCACACTTTCTGGTTTTATTTTCAGATCTGACATGATCCCTTAACAGCAGCATTGACTCAGATATTCTGTAAGAATCTTACTCATGCAGGTTGTACTGTTTTCCTCCAAAAGCTGATTATCAGCACAGGCACAAACTCTGCCTCCAGGAATGGCCAAACAAAGAGTGCTGCAGCCTCCATTATTAACACGACAGGCATTATCACCTGGGAAAAGAAATAAAAAGCAACTTTAAAACAACAGCCATGCTAGGACTGTACAGTGGGGGGTTTAGTTACTTTGCTCTTCGTTTGTTTGTTGTTTTGTTTTGTTTTGTTTTTTTTTCTTCCTTTTTTTCTTTAGGAACATAAACAGATGAAGAATTTTTTGCAATGACTTTTCTCTTGTGTTAGGAGCACATTATTCTCATAATTTGCTCACTGTGGGTTATAATATTTAAACATATTACAGGTTGCAATACTCTAAAATAAAATAATATTAACCCACAAAAAACTGCATCATCAGCTCACAGCATTTTATCTGCCTGTTTTACGAAGGGAACAAATACTGCAAATTATTTGGAACAGCTACATGCACACAGTGGCTTCAAGGAATCAAACAGCAGATAAAGGAATGTTCTGAAGTTAACTGGCATCTGTACACACTAAAACAATGTGGCTACAAATGCAGATTAGGAAAAAAAGAGAGAGAAAACAAAAGTATAAAGAGATTTATGGCAGATAGAATACAGGCAAACATCCCTTTTCTGAACACATCTGCCATTGCTTTGCTTTGTTTTACCATGTTATTATTCCGTCCCCAAAGCTGTTCCATGAAGGCACCCACAGCTGTCAGGTGTTTCAACCTTCCACCAAGGGCTGCTGCATCCTCACCACCTCATTCCTGAGGCACCCAGCCTAAAGTCACTGAGAGCCCACAGATGTCACAGTTTCTGTTTGTGTCACTTTGGTCACCACCTCATTGCTTGGATCTGCACTGCTGGGGACACCCAGCTTCTCATGAGCAAAGCTCTGCTGATTTCAGCTGTTGGTGAGAAGTGATTATGATCAAGCAAGATATAAAACTTCATGTCTGCTGAACCTTTAAACTGAAACTACTTTTTTTTTTTTCTTCTTCTTTTTTTTTTTCATCTTTCTATTCTAGTAAAAGAGCAGTTCCTCCTTTTAAAGGTGTAGAAAACAATTTATCAGCTTGCTGGGCTAAAACAGACTCCACACAATTCCTTCTTCTCAAAGCTCCTCACTTCACTTTTCATAGAAAATATAATATTAAGTTCTCGTGGAGCTATGAACATAAACTGTCAGAGTTTAATACCCATGTTCATCAGAGCCATTCCTGCAGGTGAAGGGAAATCTCTTTAAATTATTAAATGAACATGAGATGATAATAAACAAATAGTTTAAGATTTTGAATTTTTTTCTATTTTAAGATGTACCTTAGTATGTCTTACAATATTGAGCAGTGCTTAATAACATTTTCTATACTTTTTCTGATCCACCATACATTTCTTAGGAGAAAATGTGTCAACAGCCCAGTAGAGCTCCACTGAACTTTTAAATAAATTTAATTCCAAAATGGTTAATAGAGACTGATGTGAAAGGCCATTGTGGTACTTGTACTTTCACTGGACAGGGTGTGAGGGAGATGACAAGAACACAGCTGTATAACCAGGGAAAATGGGAATTCTCTGGGAAGCTGAGGGTTTGATCACAATTTTAGAAAGACCTCAGACTGGACACTTAATACACATTATTAGATCCTGACTTCAAGTCTGAGGCTATGACCTAAACCCCTAAAAAAAAATCAACTGTTACATCCATGCTCATCAAAACCAGAATATTGTGAATAAAACATAAAAAAAAATGTGAGAACAGTATTTGAGTCTAAATTTTGGAAAATCTCAGGTAAAACAAAGCCTCAGAGAAAGTAGCCTTGAAAGTCTCTCCACCTTTACAGGGCACAAATCAAAATTCATTGCACAAATCAAAGGATGTCAGTAATGCAAGGATTTAAAAGGTTCTCAGAAGCTGCAGAAATAAACAAACCAAAATACAATCTTCAAAAGTGACTCCAAAATTACATAGCACGAGTCAAAACATTTGCAGCGATTCAATTAAAGAATGTGCATGAGTTTGTCAGCTCCCTAAAAGAGAATAAGCCTACAGAATAGAAGACTATTTCAGGCAAATATAGAATACACATGATGATTCTGAAGCCCAACGAAAGCTGAAAATAACTAACATCAAAAATCAAATCACTACATCAAAGTCAGATGGTCCATCTTGAAGATGAAAAGTTCCTACTTAACCTCATAATTGGGATGACAAACTCCTGCACAGTGGGTTATGTGGTAAGGAAAGTGATAAAAGAGGGGATGATGACAAGGAAAACAGAAGTACCAAGAGTTAAAGCAAAAAGATCCAAGATAAAAAGGTTTAAAAAGTGCAGTCTTCAACCTGAAGGTGCAGTGAGACCTTCAGTCCCATCAGTCTTGCTGAAGAGACTCCTAGGCTGAAATGTCTCCCAAAACAGAGTTCAAATAGGTTAAGCCTCTTTATTGAACAAGCTGTAGAACCTGTGCAGCTATCGAGTATTTGGGAAATTAAATTTCCTTGACTACTGTTCCTAGCAGCTATTTTATATGGTTGTTCTTAAAATAGTCCCAAAATTTTAAAATACATTCAAAATGATTATATATTTTTCATATTTTGACAGCTTTTAAAACAGTTGTTGCCCTATTGATTGCATGGGAGTTAATTAGGGCAATTCCATTTTAATTAGCTAAAAAAAATTAGTCCAGAGCTAAACCAAGAATTTAATGGCATTTCAGTCATTGTTCTCAGAAAAAAAAAGATGGCAACCATGCACATTTGTTTAATCTCTCTATTTAAGAGATGCACTGAAATATTTATTGCATTTGTACCTTCTCATGAACCTAAACTCAAATACTGTTAAACTGTGTAAGCCCACTCTTAGGACCATCCTCCACATATGAAAAGCAGCAGACTGGTGCTCAAGCTCTTCTTTGCAATCTGAGGAGTTGAAACATTAGCTGTTTTCAAAAGAGGCTACTTTAATTGCTGCAAGTGCACTTACATAAGCATTATTTACATGGAAGTAGCAATCCAGCCTTTCAATGCAGTGGAAATACCTGCAGGCCTTGGCAGGGTCATATTCTGAGTGTAAATCCAACTCCTATGATTCCTATGCTTCACCTCCCCATTTTTTAGGATTCCTGATGCACAGAGACCCAAAGACTCAGCCTAAGGAAGTAAGGTGATTTCTAAACTCTGAAAACAAGGAACAAAACAAACAAACAAACAAACAAANAACTCTGAAAACAAGAAAAAAAAAAAAAAAACAAAAAAAAAAACCAACCCAAAACCTATTCCTCCTCAAGGGGATCATGCCTCATGAGAGAGAGACAATGAAAAACACCTCTCCTGGAGATCCCAAAAGCTTCATGTCCCTACTCAAAGCACAAAGCAAGGCAGCATTGGAACAGTATCCTGGAAAAGCCCCTCTGATAAAAAATGCCAGTCTGAATTGAGCTATGCCCAAATGAAATGGCTCAGTTTCTGCTGGTGTAGACAGTGACAAGACCAGCAGCATCAAAGCAGTCACCTCAAAATATCAGAGCCAAAAGTTTCTGAGGTGTGTGCATGTAATCTTTAATACACAACTCGTCTAAAAAGAGGTTTCCTGTGGTTTTCTCTGTACAACAATTCAGCCTTGAGCCTGCTCTTTTACAAGGAAAACATGCACACACACACACAAATAGTTTCTTTAAAAGAAATTTTTATGCTCCTTTGGGAACAATGGCAAGATCAACCTCACAGAGCATGACAAAAAGGGAAGTTCCTAAAGGCTGCAGTTAGCTTACAAAATTCCAATTACAATTTCAAACAAAGAATATATTAACGAGCCAAATTCCCTCCCTTAAGACTTTAGCTCATTCAGCAAAACTGTCTAAGAGGCAATACTTTCTCTCCCTGGTGTCAGCTTATTTGGAAGCTAACAGCAACTGCATTAAATGTCCCCTTTTTTTTCTGAAAAATAAAGGGATTTTCTGAGTACCAAACAGAGCAGCAGTAGTACTGAAAGCAAACACTGCATCTTCTATTAGCAGACACAGCATTCTCAAGTTTGGCCACCTTGAGGGTAGAGTTGGGCCCAGATTTTGCCTTAAAAACACCAAACAAACAAAACCCACACTAAATCCAAGAAAACAAAAATAAACACAAAACAAAACAAAAAACCCCAAACAAACAAAACAAAACCAAAAGCACCCAAAAAAAACAACAACAAAACCAAAAAACACCAACCTAACAAACTATACTATTACACATCTTTTAATGTCAGAGAGAGTCCCTGTAAAGCAGCTGTGATAAAAACACTGTTGCAACAACTCTGACTTAGCTGGTGCTACACAGACCACCTTGGTTTAGGTAAAGGAAGTTTAGAGGCTATAGTATCAGAAAATAGAAAATTTAAACGGTAAAAAATCATCTTTTAAACAGCATTTTATCTATACTAACTCCTGATGCTCATTTGTTGTGTTTGGTGGCAGACCAAACAAACATTCTGGTGATTAGAAATATGTTTAACTAGTGAGCAAATACTCAACAACTCATAGGAACGCTGCATTTAGTAAATGGAATGCAAAGTTTTGTTCAGTAAAACACATTTTTTGCTTTAGTTGTAGAGTAGCAATTGTATTTTTTAAATTCCATCCATGCAAACCTATGGCTGTCATCTCATTTCTCTACAGATACAAGTAGCAACAACTATGGATTTTTCCACTGCTCTCAAAGAACTGCTTTTATTTTGTGCAGCATACAGTGTTGACTGTAGACCAAGATGAGGGAGTAAATTAAAATATATATATATATATACAGGCAGAATCTATGACCTCATTTAAGAAAAGGTAAATGCAATCATATATTTTATATCTGTGAGCCAATGCAGATATGTTACCCTCTGTCATTGATACTTGCACAGCATCTCTTGGTCTCACAAGGAAAAAGGGCAATAAAGGCAGTGTGAATGCAGAGAAAGAATTCAGACAGGAAAAATGCTGTGATTCCCGTTTTAGTATTTATGAGAGAATCAATTTCTACATCAATGGACTAAAACTCTGGAGAGTAACTTTCTCCTGCCACAACCCATACTTGTTTTCCTATTTTTGTTCATCCAGTCACCTCAAAATACTTGGAGACTTTAAGGGAAAATGTCCTTTAATAACAGACCTCTGGAGATACAAGTACCTTGCTGTTTGCGTGGATCATAAATCTGGAGCCCAAACAAGGGTGGCCTCTCACTTCTCAGCAGTGTCACATTCCTTGTTAGCAGATCCAGCTGGAAAATTGACCCGTTCATGTAATCGGTCCAGTATATATAATTTCCATGATGTGACAGTCCAAAAGGATGATTCAAATCTTTTCCATTGTAGACTACCTGCAATTAAGTAGGGGTAGGTGAGCATCAGCAAGGTTAAAAGAATCTTTAATTATTTAGAGAAGGTAAAACAGGAAGTAGGAGACCTGAGATAATTACTGTTCCAAACGTAAACCTATTGCAATAAAATTAAATGAGGAGTGCAAAGCCCTTTTGTGCAGCAGAAACAAAATCTAACTTAAAACTAAACAAAAACAAACAACCAGACAAACCCAATCCAAAAAAACCCAAAAAAACCCACCAAAAAACACAACTTCATATAAATTCACGTTAAGTGGCCCTCATCAGACAGCACAGGAACAGACTGCCCAGGGAAGTGATGCAGTCTTTAACCCTGGGAGGATTTGAAACTCAGAAAAGTGGGGTTTAGGGTCATAGTTAGTGGTGAACTTGGCAGTGCTAATGGTTGGACTTGAAGATCTCGAGGCCTTTGCCAACACAAACAATTCCATGATCCTGTATTTCTATCCCAGCAGATTCAGTTTGGAGTCATTGGTCTCCTTCTGGCTGGGATCCTTACTTGAACCAAGAGCCTTTTTTCTACCTTGCCTCTAGAGAGAAGGAAGCAGCTCCTCACAATCCCCTACCTTGTCTATTTCCAGAGACAAACCCAAGAGAACATGGAGAGAAGGACAACTAAAATACTCCTTTGAGGTGATTCAATTCTTACAGTCAAATCTCCTCACCTCTGAACTGCTTTTGATTTAAATTCATCAATCAGGCAATAATCTGATTGTCAATCCAGCTGTTGGTGGAATTACAGACCTCCCTATCCCCCAAAATCGTTACTCTATTAAATAAATACAGATGTGACTGATCTAGTTAAATTTTGACCAAAATACCCTATAATTAAATACAAATTATTAGGCATCAAAAGCAAGTACCTCATAGTTATTTTCAGCCACATAAATTCAAGTAGTTATGTGTGGTTTTTGTTATGTCGCAGGATTATTGAAAAATAACTTAAAAAGCAAAACAAAACAAACTATTCTGTGACACACTTAAAATAAAACCTGCAAAGACATGTGCTTCTTATTGTTCATAATTTTATGAAGCAGATGGTAAAACTTGCCCAGATTATCAGACTCCAGTCTGAGCCTTAACCACTTTCAAAGTGCCTTATTCTGTGCTTGCTGCTTCTACAAACCCACACAGAATGTCTGCACAGACATGTACCTGGCTAGTACAGGCATTAGTAACAACTAAAGCAATCTCTCTCCATCTTTGGCAGAATTTGTTGAGTGTTGCCCCTCTGATAGTGCTCAAAACAGGCCCAGAAATTCATAAAAAAAACAGCTCATCCAGCAAAATTCAAGGAAAAGTCTGTCTGGGAAAGCCAAAATAAAATTAAAAAAAAAAGGGTTTTTCTACCAAAAAACTCTTTGCAGCTTCATGGCTCAATCAAAATGTAACTCATTGCCTCATGAGAAAAAAATAGATTAAAAAAAAATAAAATAAAAATCAGGTTGTGTGTCACTTAGGACAGAGGAACACCCTAAGCTGTGTTGCAGTCTCTCACTCCAGACTGCCACCACCACCATTCCAGCAGAGGTGACGCCACAGGGCTCTGCAGAAACCTTGGGAAGTGTCTTTAATGTAACGCAATGAAATCAGGAGACAGAACAGGCCTGTGGCAAACCAGCAGCATTCCTCTTTTACCTTTCTGTCAGTCCCATTCAAAAAGATCCTTTCAATGTGATCATAATAGGCATCACACCAGTACAGCACATTGGCACGGTAGTCCAGAGTCAAACCATTTGGCCAGAGCATCTTTGATGTGACAAAAACCTGCCGGCTGTAGCCATCCATCCAGGCCTTCTCAATCCTCCCCACGCTGGCATCTATTTCATCTTCCTCCCAGTCTGTCCAATACATCCATCTGGGGAATTACAAAAGTCAGCATTCAGGTCCCATTTTAATCAGGTGAATTACACTGCAGGCTTTTAGCAGCAGCTGGTGCGAGCCAGAGCAATTGTGACTTTTGCATGTTTCTTCCCATTGCTCTTTGTACAGCTCTGTTTCTTGCCCCTCACCACTGGATGCTGCTGAAGTGACACTGGTTATTTTGCTTATACTGTGATAAATTACATAAATACCAGAGAACCAATAAAGACAAGTGAAAGAATTAAGACTTTATTTATTCCCACCTGAATAACAGGGTTTCTTTCTTTGCATTTTTTTTTAAACCATCTCTTGTATTGACTGTGTCACAAACTTCAAATTTTTTACGTGAGCTGGTTCTGGCCAGGTCTAATCTGCCTTTATGAAGTAAATCTCCTTTTTATTACACCTAATTCTATCAAAGAAGTTGCAACACAATAATTATTTGCACTCTGTTTTTAGAGATAAAGGATAACCTTGAATTCTGTGAACTTCAGGTCCTACATGAAAGCAGCTAAATCACTCAGAAAACTGTTGGGAGTACTCTGTCGATCACAAAAAATGTTTAGAAAAACTTGCTGTGAAAATTAGTTAAAAAAAAGCCAGTAGGCAATTTTAGCAAAGTTCTATGGTTTATAGTCCAGCAATATAGATTAAAAAAACCCAAACACACAAAGTCTGAAAGAAAGGCACCAATATTACTTTGGAAAAGTTAAGAAAAATCTATTAACTCCTCTAAAAATATTGGCTCAGAGGAATTCTATGAGCCATTCTCTACTGGACACTGCAGAATAAACCTTTCCTTTTTGAATTATTCTGAATATCGTATTCTATTACAGAATTTGCCCACGAAAACTGTGATTTCAAACATTTAAAATACTCAACTTGAACCTGTACAAAAACAGAGGGCAGCAAACATGTTAAGAAACACCACTTTTCTTTCTCTTTTCTTTCTCTCTCTCTCTCTTCTTTTTATTTTTATTTTATTTTTTTAAATGCTTTTCCCTAAGGAAAACGAGTTAATCGGAAGAAATACTTAGAAACCTGTAAGCACTGTGAATCATCTCAGATTGTATCAGATACAGTCACATCATTTCATAAATGAAAACATTTTCCAGACAGCAGATGTTTGCTTTGATTCAAACCTAAGACTTCAATTAATAAGCATTAAAGAGAGGAAAAGCATCATGCCAATATTAAACGGATCCTATTTGTTAAAGTTGTCATGATAGAATTGCTATTGATGTACCTCACCTTTTCTCTCACCAGATTTATGTTCCTGAAAAAACTTCTGTGATCCTAACCCATTTAATTGGCCTGTATTTTGAAGAATAAAGTCCTGGAATTTAAATACTGAATTTGCAAAAGAAGGATACATTGAAGCAAAAAATCATTTTATTATCATTCCTGTGTATCTGTGTCAAATCTACTAGTAAAAAAAAAAAACCCAAACAATTATTCAAATGCACTTTTATGTAGAAGCCTAATTTGGTATTTACGAGAAACTGGAAAAAGAAAAAAAAAAAAGGAAAATTGCATTACACAAGTTTGCAGATACGCAAATACAGCTTTTTTGTTTATTTTTCCTTTCTCTCAAATCGCCCACTAGAAGGTTGTTTTGGCTTCTTTTAATATTTTTGCAAATATGTGCGAAGAACATCAATCCATTTTTGATCCACAAGCCTTACAAACCCCATTGCATGTTTGACTCAAACAGCACTGGGTTTAATCACAGAATTATAAACCCTGCACACGCCCTGAGGCTCAGGCAGACGCAGGTCAATGTGGCACTTATTTTATTGGGAGACAAAATATGTTTTACAAATATTTACATGACTTCTCAACGGCAATTACTGAGCTTTTCTCCATTAACTTTTTTTTGCCCGTCCTTATTCCAGTTATCCTGTCATAAGCTAAAACCTGCTCACAGTGACAGGCATTTTTATCAGTCTGCTTTAATTGTATCTCAAAATGCAGCTAATGCTCCAACACCAGTTAAATCAACATTAAAATTTTGGAAACACAATTAAAAAGCCATAACAAGTGCTGTCCCTCAGGAATCCTTGAGAAGGATAATCATGAAGGACACACTATTTTATTAGAGAAGTGCTTTATGTAATGGCCCTGTTCAGTCAATACATCTTCATACACTGTTTCCTCTGCCACGCATTTACTGAGCTGGGAAATTTAACAAAGTCATTGCAGGTGTGGTTATGGTTGGTGGCCTGATTTTATACCCTCACTCTCTGACCTCAATGAATTGTAGCCTTTCCACAGCCACTTCCCCTCCTCAAAGGACAGGCTCAAAAGGGAAAACCTGAGAGTGTAAATATTTTCTGTAATAGGAAAAGAGCAATCAAGCCAACCACACTGAAATTACCTACCAACCTCATTCTCCAGTGACAACTCCCTGAACAAACCTAACAGCGATTTTTTAAGTAAACCACCATCATACCACAGTAATAGAATGTGGGGGGTTTTTATTATTATTATTATGCAGCCTACCAAAACTAATTAAAGCTAATAAGTAATGAAGAGTACCTGTCTCAGTTTTGTAAACCAATGTGTACAAGGATATGGTCATAATTATCTCCAGAAATTGAGAATAAAGAGAGAGAAACCCAGGACAGCATCTTAAAATTCACTTGCTATTAAAAATTCATACAAGACTTACACCCTCAATTTTTTTTGACAAAAAGGTGAGTCACATTCAGATTAACAGGACAGACATTCAACACTGACAGGCATACAAATTCTTCTGAAGGCTTCAGGACAAGGATGCTGGGCAGGTATTACAGATATTACAGACTCCTGAAGGATTTCCGACTGCTACAGGACTCTACAAACCTCATGCTGAGCAAATTAAGTCCTGTATTTATGCTACAAAGAAAATCATTACAGAAAAATCAGTTTGCTTCATACCCATTGACAGGATCAACAACAATTCCTCTGGGGTGGGACATGTCTCCCTCCAACAAAGTTTTCCTACTCTGAGCAGCTTTTTCCAGTCTGGCAACAGCAATTGTTTTCCTATGGCCATCATTGGTCCAATACAGATTATTTCCAATCCAGTCCACTGCTATGCCTTCCACATTATCAAGATCTGTTGAGAGGGAGAGAAAAATAGTAAGAGATTAATATTATTCATGTTCTATATTTACGTATGTTTGCTATTTCGTATGTGATATCCATGCCAGATTTTTAAAATTCCTTTTTTCCCTTATCTACTGAAGGTCCAAAGCAAATTACAGATATTTGGTAACAACCAAATTATCAACTTTCCCTTTCTCCTTTCCTTTTCCTTTCCTTTTCCTTTCCTTTTCCTTTTCCTTTTCCTTT
>VWYO01015429.1:35836-54450 GCA_013400275.1 Rhadina sibilatrix | reverse complement strand
TTTCCTTTCCTTTCCTTTCCTTTCCTTTCCTTTCCTTTCCTTTCATTATTTAATTTTTTTCAGCCTGTTGGCCTTAGTTCATTTAAAAAACTAAATCTAAGTTTTGTAAATCAATCACAGGTGTAGAGATGACAATACATCCAGTGAGACAAAACTTTCCAGAAAGCTTTCTGGAATAAAAAAAGAAAGAAAAAAAAGGCATGTGCTGAAGAGTCTTGCAAAATGTGTTTTAACATTTCTATCCGTGTTTCTGATTCACCTGAACTTCACTGCACCTCTGGGAAACTACTTTTCCTTGTGGTTTAAGAAGCTTGAGGGAAGCAAAGGTGTCAGAATGAGCTCTGTGGGACGTGAACCAACAGAATGATGACATTTCTAACCCAGCAACCACCTGGTCTGAGCAGAATCACCCAAAGCCCAGAAGAGCTGTGGGTCAGGCAGTGCCTGAGAGCAGGGCCAGCAGCTCAGCCAGCTTCCCCAGCCTGATGGACACTGCCAGTTTGATTTCTCATCTCTCAGTGCCTTTGCTACGTTCCTTTGAGCAGACAATGTCAGAGGCAGCTGAAAGTTCCTGAAAGAGAAGATTGGCCTTTGGTCTCAGGGTGGTCAAGGAAGTTGAGAAAAGTGCTAAAAATGGAAGGTAAAAGAAGAGAGAATTTCTCCAGGGACCTTGGGCTCAGGGGGAAAAAAAAAAAAATAAATAAAATCTGCTGAAGAGAACAGCAACACAGACAAACTTGAGCTGTGGAAGAAACATCCCATGGAGCTCTGAGGGGCCTCAGCAGATTTTGCTCAATTCAAGAAAACACTGACAATGAGTAAACCAAGCTTGAGGACAAGGAGCCAAACCCAATTCATGTTGACCCTGCCTCTGACAGAGCCAATTTGAGCTGAACACAGTATTTATAATAAGATAAGATTTTTATATTAATAAGATCATCTTTCTAAGGAAAATATTTTGTTGATTTTTTTTGCTTCTTTGGGAGTCAAACCAGTGCAAAGATGGGCTGCATTGGTATCAGCAGCAAAACTGTTAGATTGGAATGCTGGATACCTCCTAAAATCTACAAGACTTTTGCTCCATGTCTATTCAGCTTCATACAATACTGTCTCTGAGCTACCTTGCCTTCTGCAGGAATTTTGGGGCAAATCTGATTCTAAACTAAATAAACTAAATACAATTGAAGTAAAAAAAAACCCCAAAAAACCCAACAACCCTTATGGTAACTAGATACNAAACAAACAACCCCCCAAAAAACAACAACAAAAAACCCCCTCATGGTAACTAGATAGTAAATACATTAGAAAGTTGTTTTTCTTTTTAAAAGGAGAATTCTATAGCATGACCTTATAGAGTTTTTTGGTTTTTTTGTGGGTTTTTTGTTTTTTTGTTTGGTTTTTTTTTTTTTTTTTTTTTTTTTTTTGTGGAGTTATAATTAAAGATTCACTTTTATTTCACTATCTAACAGCTTTAAATACATTTATTATTTCTGGGTTTCACACCAAGTAGTAAACAGGAAGAAAACAATGGTCATTCTGCCATTCTCATCTTGATTTGACTACAGTAATTCAGCCCTGCAGTGAAGCCCTTTTAGCATAAAAGGTGATTAAATTACCTTGTGATCATTCTTGCTCAATGAAAAGTTTACGTTTGTAATTCTGGAATTTCCACCAGAGTTTTACTACCAACACTAATATGAGAGCTCCAAATAGGTTGGATGTAGATGTGAGGTTTTAAAAACACTTCTAGAGGCAGCAGTTTGCACACACTGGTTTTCAGTATGAAACAGGTAACAGGCACAACATGGAATTTGGTACAGAATGGCCAAGCTCATCAACGTCCTGTGTAATAAATAGTGCCTAAAATGATAGATTAAATTAACATAAAACCTGGTGGGAAAGTAATTCTTCTATATGCTAATCATCTAAACAGCTTCCAAAGTGCTTTACAGACTTACTTTGGCCTTGTTTAATCAACAGGTTGACCATCTTGACTAATATTTACAAGTAAATATTATAAGGATCACAGCAACCCCCAAAAAAGGTACAAAGACAAGTTAAAAACCCCTGAGCTTGTCTTCAATGTTACATTGACTGAAGAGTTTTTAGATCCAGTTTAAAATGTCTGTGGTTTTCCCCAATTTTTAATGTAAAAGACTGATTTTGCATGCAAGTTTGAAAGGTTAATTATAATTTTTGTTGCTGCTGGAAGTACAGTGCTACTGCAGCTGTGCCACCAGCTCTAAGCTAGGCTGTGCTGGGGGCTGTCAAATTGTTATCAGCACTACCCAGCAGTTTGCTGCCCAAAGTGAAGAAACAGAAATCACAGCTGAAACTATATGAGAAATCAAACTCCAGCAGTGTGAGGTGCTCAGAGATCTCAATTCCCAGCCAACAGCTGTGGGATCAGTAATTATCTGAGTTGCAATGCTGTCTGAACAAGCGTATACATTCTCAAAATCCTGACAGTGACCAAAAAAAGGCAGCTTCTAATCTGAGAAGTGGCACCTACCACAGCTAGGAGCCCTTAGCAGCACACTGTTCAGAGCAAATATTAAACCACCTCCTGACACACCTGATTTTCTGTGGTAGCCTCCCACCAAGGAACGATTTAATCTGTCCCTGCTGAGTTTGTGAGAGTTGACAGGAATAAAAGCTGAGGTGTTATGGCTGGAGGCCATATTAATTTTTTAAATCATGAAAAATACATTAACAAATGTTCTTTAAATATACTTTAAAGTTATCAAACTACACCAAGTTAGAACTAACTGTGTAAGCTCCTGGGGAAGAAGGAAGAGGAGAATGACAGTGACATATTTTTGGTCTTTGCAAATAATAGAATCACCAGTAATAAATCATCACATTATCCACAGCTCTTTTGGTATTGCATTAATGTTTTTGCTATGTTGTACTTATAAAGAGTAGACACTGCACTTAAACATTATTTACAGGAATATCACCAATTTTTCTGGTTTGGCATACAAGGTTTATTCATGTTTTAGTATATCAATCCCAATTTGACCCTGGCCTGTCTGACACCTTTCAGCCAGGATGCTCCCTGCTGCTCCTTTATAATATTTTAATTTACATATTTCCTGCTCCTTCCTCTGCTCCACGTTTGAACTACTTCATTGTCAAATGAAATGTAGTTAGTAAAGGCAAGTCAGCAATGGAAGATGTGAGATGTACACTATCTATTCCCATGCTGGCAGTGAAATGAAGAATTACCAGCCTGACAGCTGAGTATTTGTTATTTCCAGAGACAAATGCCCTTTATTAACCATTCACCAGAGCAGGGTAAAGAGCCTGTCACTATTCCCTGCAACTGCTGCTGAAGGGATCTTTGTGCAGACGCTGAGGAGAGACCTTACACTAAAAGAGCATCATATCACTGCACAGAGGATGTGGCTCCTCAGAAGTGTGGATGAAAACATGCATTATGAATGACAGGGAATGAACATCCCCCTGCTAAAACAATGGTATTTTGGTTACCTTCACTGTCCTGAGCTTCCATTCACGAGTAAAGGCATTAAGCTCTCTGAAGGCTAAAATGAATATTTATGCTGCTTCTTGGATTGAGGACCAGAAAATAATTACTGTAGAAAGAATTTCAGCTGAGCCAGTTGCTACCTCCTGCTAAAGCAGTATTTCAGAGAAGGGCTCATAAAGGAAAACGAAATATCAATTGACAAACTGGAAGCTTTTTTCACCTCAACAACAATTGGTATGATATGATTCTAGACCAGGGAGATTCAGTGTAGTGGGAGATGTGGGAAGCAAAGAGCTGCTGGCATTTTCTCTCATTGCTGTAATAAATGTTACAAGCATCTTAAGGCTCTAATAAATGTTTAGGTCTAACTGTTGCTTCCACATGCACAATGGGAAATGCATCAGGAAAGACAATGCTTTTTTCCTAATGAGTTTCCAAGCACTACAGACAGTCTCATTCTGCCAAACTACTTGAATAAGCTCCAGAATCCAAAGTGTGATGCAGGCTGGAGCAAAGAAGTCTTATAAAGTCTGCAAGGATTTGGGATGGCTCAACAAATATCCAGCTACAGGAAGGACACAGTGGAGACTCATAGGAATTACTCACCAGTGGGTATAAGCTTAAATGGACAAAGTAAGAATTTACAACAGAGTGACTTAACCAAACTTTACATTTCTGCCCTCAGGGAAAACAACCAACCAACCAATCACAAAAAACCAAAACCAAACACAAAACAAACAAAAAAAACCTCACAACCAAACCAAACCAAACCAAAGCAAAACAAACAAACAAAATCACAACAAAAAAATCCAGGAAGTTGTAAAAAAGTATCTCCAATTCTGTTCAAGGTCAAATTAGTGCCTGTTTTCCATGGCAGAGCCAAAAAAACCCCCTTTAAATTATCTTCAAATGTCAATTCAGCTTCTCAGCAGTGAGCATCTCTGAATGTCACTATCACTGAGCATCACCTACCGTCTTTGAGGATTGTTTCTCGCTCTGTGCCATCAATTTTCTGCCTCCCAATTAGGAAACTGGTGGTATCAGCAAAGTAAATGTAATTGGTTTCAGCGTGGAAGTCCAGAGCACGAGGATTGACCAGGTTCTCTATGGGGATCATGTACTCATCAGACACTTTGGTATTCAGGTCCATTCCCCGGATTATTCCTGGCCGTCCCTTCCCATAAAAAAGAAACAATTCATTCTTTGGTCCTGCAAAAGAAAGATTACAAACATAAACAACTGATGCTGCCTAATCTTCTTCACAGTGCAAAATGTCCCGGTTTAATTAACTGGCATAATTAGTGGGGAGCAGGAGCCTTATTCGATACCAAAAATTAAACTTTCATAAATTCTGAAGGTATTTAGATTAAAAAAACAAACAAAAAAAGCCAAAACAAAACAAAACAAAACAAAAACCCCTAACTAATTACATTACTTTATTCAGAATCCAAGTTACCTCAGTGAGCTACCTACATCTAATTATTTTTTTTTTTGTAAAAGTTCACACTGAAAAAAACAGTTGTAGGTCACAGAACAAAAAAGCATCTGCTGTGAAGTGGATATATATATATATAGAGCTCTGTAGACATCTAATTTTACAATTCATTAGGATCTATCAAGGTAATGTAGACCACAACTGAAGTAATCTTAAAAGTCCAACACCACCATGAACCCCAGTACATACAAAACACTTTTTTCCACCTTAAGTTTCTCAGAATCAAACCACAAAAAAAATTAAATTTCTTTCAGATTGAAAGGAATACAACAAATCAACATACTCTGTTCTTTCCAGCTGAGGTAGAAAACACGGATATCAATAATTCATATTTCTAAGAATTTTACAATTTAAATAATTAAGTTGATTACAAACAACTGAAGCTTAGCAAAATGATTTTCTTTCCTTAAAGATAATTATAGATATCCTTAGAGGCTTAATGCTATCAGTATACCTCTTAAAATTCTCTATATACTTTTCCTGCTGCCTCTCAGGGTTTTTTTGATGGAATTGTCAGCAAAAACTCCATCAAGTCTGACTGAGGTCAAATAAATCCATCTACCAGCATCCATCAGAGTATCTAACTGCGTGTCTTTTATCTGCACTAAATCAAAACTGTTTGACTGAAAAAACAAAAAACCAGGCATTCCCCAAAACTCCTGTTGGCTGTAGGTGACCAACAGATCGTGTACATGTAACGTTAGGTATAACCACAGCTGCATGAATCACATTTGCTTTCACAAAGTATTCTGAGAGAAACCTTCACTTGTTCACATGAATGTTCTGCTTTTGTGCTCTAAGTTGATTGGATGGGTGGAAACTGGATGTGACAAACTAGTGAGCAGCATTCCAGCACCTGTGTGCTGGGAAAACGCATAGAAATAAAATAGAAATAAAGAGTGAGGCATAGAAATAAAGAGTGAGGCATAGAAATAAAGAGTGAGGCTGATCAATGTAACATTTGAGATAATTTTTAGCATTCTTTGAGCATCCCAGGTTTAACCTGTCATTTCAGTGAACTAAGCCAAATCAAATAACTTTAAAGGAATGCAAGGAGCATGTGAACAAAGCGTCAGGTACACGTCACAAACTTTCCCCCAAAGCAGCCCGTGCGATTCGCTAGAAACACCCAGAACCATCCCCTGGATTATTCCTGGCTGGCAGACTGATCTCAAGAACATACTTTTGCATGACCTGCCATCACTCCCCAGGATGAAGCCAGTCCTGCAGCGACAGGTCCTTGCTTTGTAGCTGCTGCTGAGCAGGCAGATGTGGGAGCATCCCCCCGGCATTCCGAACGGGTCCGCTTCACACGCGTGGCTTCTGGCTACGGCCAGGGGAGGAAAACAGACACATTGAAGGCAAGACAATTGCATGCATCAGCATGGAGCAAGGTTAGAGAGAGAGAAAAAAAATATATATATATATAAAGAAAGGGGATTTGTGTCACAATAAGTCTTTCCCCATAATATAACTGCTAAGGAAGGTGTTTCTTAAAGAAGTTTTTCTCCTCCTTCACTCTCAGAACCAGTGTTAAAGGTGAAGAACTTAATAACCAGCATAAACACAACAGACAGGTGGGGATACAAGGATCATAAAGTCACCCCAGGACATCATCCAAGCCAGGCCAAGCATGCCCAGGGCCATCAAGCCGTGCCCATGGCTGTGTGCAATCACCCCTTTGTGAATAAGCTCCGGCACGGCATTTGCTGGGCAGTGTTTCCCTGGGGGAGCTGGCACTTCTCCCCTTTTCCATTTGTTTTAATTCATTGAGTTGGTTGGAGTTTTCTGAGAACAGAGAGCATGCCATGCCCACACAGTCTGCTATTCCCTCACCTCCATTAGACAGCAGCTTTCTGGGCAGACACGTATGCTGAAACTAAAGAACAGAACAAGCTCTGCAGAATTTTTCCATATTTATAGAATCACAGAATGGTTTGGGTTGGAAGGGACCTTAGAGCCCATCTTATTCCAGACCCCTGCCATTGGCAGGGACACCTTCCACTAGACCAGGATCTTCCAAGCCCCATCCAACCTGGCCTTGGACACTTCCAGGGATGGGGTGCAGATTTGTACAGTTGGGATATAAATCCAGGCGAAGAAGCCAAAGAATTAATTTCCCTTGATTTCATATTTCCAAATGCACAGTTCTATATCAGCAGCCTAATTTTTTTTTTTAACTGTTTAAGGCAATATGATGAGAAAACAAAATCTACCAGGCTGTCTTACATTTTCTAAGCTGGCTTAAAAAAGAATAGAATATTCTAGCTCAAAAAATGTTCTGTTCTTCCTACTTTACCTCAAACTTTTCAGGTGGTTTTTTTTTTTTTTTTTTTTTTTTTTTTTTTTTAAAGAAAGCAATCAAGTGGTATAGTGTCAATAAGGTTAAAGGTAATACAGAAACTCCACCAAGCTGAGACAGCTTTTACAGAGAATCTTGACAAGCAACAAACATGTCCATTCAAAACAAAAGCAGTAGTGGAGTAATCACAGGATGTAATAAAAGATTACACCTTGCTCATGTCTCTACTCAACCTCTCCGACTCCCTCAGGAGTACAAGTGGGATGATAATAGCAAAGAAAGAGTCTTTGCAGCCTCCTTCAGACATTGACATCTGCAAATCGATGTCCTCAGCTCCAGGGTGAAAATTAGTTCACCCACTCTGCATCAATTTAGAGTTTGTTCCCACTTCAGAAACTTCTCCAGAAGCAGGCATTCTGTTTAAAAACATCGACACTGAGAATTGATGTGTTGGCTTTTCTGTCTAAGCGGTCATGGCAACAATTTATTGTTATCAGTCACACCAAAAAAATTCTCATAATGTGTCACTGTAGACATTTTGGATCTTGCTATCATAGCACAAAGCTCCCATAAGTCCCACAGATGTTCTGAGTACAGAAGGTACACGAACAGATTACAGTCATACAGGACTATGGACATCAGAAATTGCTGTTTTACCACAAAATTCTTAGATACAAAGAGTTTTTCATTCTAGATGAAAATGAAGATCTTTTTCACAAATGACAAAGCTGGCATTCACACAAACCAAGGAGACCCTGTCAGCATTTCCCTCTCTTGCTGGTACTGTGCTGGCAGCTTGGCAGCTTGGCTGCCCACACCTCCGTGCCTTTTTGGCAGCCACAAAGGCAGGAGCTCACCTGAGGTGTGGAGTCTGTCTGAAAAGCAGCCTCAGAGATACCAGGAATCTCTGAGGTCTGAGACCCAAGGCATGTGGACAGAACTGGACATCCAACAGTTCTGAAGGTGTTAAATTGGTGCTGAGCGTCACAACGTGCGGAGCAGGGCTCTTGGGGAATTCTCCAACTGAATTCTCACAAAAGGGCTGAGTTGGGACCTTAGAGACACAGGAAATGGGGCAACAACCACACAGAAAACTGGGCAGCTCTAGTAACAGAGTGTTGTGCCACAAGGAAATATATATTCACTCAATCTTCAGATTTATTTATTTATTTATTTATTTTCTGGTAAGACCTTTTAAACCACACAACCACAACCACTATTACATGCACCCTCCTCAGTCTAACAACTTAAAAAAAAATTGGCTGGAGGTTTTCCAAAGAGTTTGGTCCCAATCTCTGGTTTTGTGTTTTCTAGAGAGAGGAAATTTGATCTTACCTGCTGCTTGAGTTCTTTTCTGGTACACACGGATCTCTTTAGCGTTGTCCAGCCTAGCAAGAGCCTGAACATCAGTACCATTGTATCTGTTTATTCTTAAAATGCTGAGGTTATCTGAATTAATTGTATATAAATAGTTTTCAAATACTGCCAGACCACAAAGATGCCTAATCTGGAAAAGAAACAAATGATATCATTGTTTTAGCTCAATATTTTAGGCATATCTGTGAGTTGTAAACATCAAATGTAAACATCAATGTGAATTGTATGAGATAAACTATACAAGAGGTTTTCTGAATATTTGTAAATATTAAACACAAATTACACTAAAAGTACAGTTCACATTCTTGTAGTTTGAAATTTATAATTAGAAAATCTTTGTGCAAGAAGGGTAGAAAATTCAAATTATTTAGCAATCTTAATTCATTTACTCTACAAATTCCCCAGTTTCTGTTTTTTAAATTAAAAATCTCTACATTCTTCAAGTGTACCAGCTACATTAGCATTAACTAATGACCATTAACTAATAGTAATTAAGGTAAATTAACTACTAACAAATAAATATAGCAAACTAAGAAATATAAAACACAGTTTATAGAGGTAATTGATCCACTTTTAAAAAATATTTTATGATCAAATCAGGGCAAATGGTGCAAGGTATACCTGCTGAATATTTTCTTGAGTACATGAGAAATAAACCAATTCTGTCATCTCTGCTGTGCTCCTTTTGTGTTGGTGTCTTTGAATAGAGTGGTGGCTACTCAGTAGTGCTTGTTTATCGAAAAGTGAATCCTAAAATTGTGTCTGGGCACATTGATTAAAATTTCCCTAATAGCTGGTAGTTAGACAATCACAGCTCAAACACGAAGTGTTCAATAATTTAGAGGCTGTGCTTGATTTAAAGATTTAGAAAATGCAAAATATCTCACTGGCAATCCTGAAAGCTGAACAAGTTAAAGAGAATTTTTTGGCAGATGTTCAGATACTCACAGGCTGAATATGTTATTACTTTAATCATTAAATTGCTCACCACCAAGTATTCACTTATCTCATTCACTGACAAATTCAGACATACGTCACCAAAAACCAATCCAGACAAAAAAACCTTGTTGTGTATCAAGTATTTCAGTCATTCTGGAAATTATACCACAGTTGGAGAAGACTTGCTGTTGTAGTCTGTCTTCACCCAGAAAAAGGAATAATAACTGACATCATTGGAAATTTTTGATTAGGATCCAATGGAAATCCAATGCAATTACAGTAAGATGGACAAGAAAACAGCCTTGAAAATAAAGACACATCTGGACCAAACCCTTGGAATACAATCCTTTCTTCTCTGTTTCCATCTGCACTCAGTTTAAATCTTTATCATTTAAGTCCCATGAGAGATTTTCTTTATTAAATCTATTAAAGCGTTGTGGCTCTTTCTGCAATGCATTTTATAATGATCTAATTATTTGTATTTATTTTTTAATTTGTTGGGCTTTTTACATCTCATGAAGCTTTCCAGCAATCCTGTGCACGAGTGAAAACGTTACTGGCTTGGCCTTTGAACGCCACGCAGGCTGTCAATCACAGAACCCAGTTTTGGTTGGAAAACACATCTTTGATATGTTTGTACTTGCACAATAAACTTTAGTCCCTAAAAATTCTTGGGAATAGTTTTATGGTCTGCTGTTTCCTTGGACTAATGTGGAGAAAATTTGGAGATCACTCTAGATCATGGCATATGCAGCACAACACTGAAATTGCCAATTCTTCATTTGAGTGGAAAGACAATGGGAACCATTTGTGACAACAGTGAGAAGCCAGAACTTTTAATACTCTTCACCCACATCAAAAAACAGAGATCTCATCTTTAGCTAGTTTTCAGAAGAATCACTCTGAACTTGATAAAGTATCCTCTTTTGCATTTAAATTTCAGCAAGAAGAGGAAGAACAAGCACCTCTCCTGTGACACCAGTACAAGTCAGTTACAAGCTTGTAAAGCTATTTGTTAATGACAGTGATAATGTTAATGATATTCAAAATGTTACTTAAAAAAACAAAACCAAAACCACACAAAAGTTTTCAAGATGTCTTGTTCCAGACCTGGCTAAAGACTGGGGATAGATTGACAAAAATAAGGTGTTTGCCAAACAATCACCACTTACACTGCTTTTTGTCACATTTTGTGCCTATTTTTAGTTAAGCCTAACCAATTGCATCTTGGTAAACACTGATTACTTGGAAGCAATGAGTGACAAAAGAACAGGTAAAATGTTTATTCTGCTTGCACATTTTTACATTCCCTGTTTAAACTCAGGAAGAAATAGATGCAAACTTGATGCCCACACCAGCCCTGGCAGTCCAAGTAGTGACAAGAACAGTTTGGTCTTTGCTGATTTTCCCTGGGTTTACATAAGACTCACAACTTCCACTCTCCAGGCTAATGGACTGAAATGCTCCTGCTCAGATTCACAGTCTCAGAATTTGTATTTATGACTCTGACATCAGGATCAGATGTGAAAAGCATCATTGCCATCAACAAAAATAAGATTTAAGGGCATCCAGATTATTCTGAATGGGTGAACAGCTTTTGCTATTCTATTTCACATTATTGAGCCTGTTAAAATCTCCTTCCTGAGTGGTTAAGGACATCTTGTCATTAATGATTTATCTCCCTGCACCTTTCCACCCCAGATTTTCCCTCCTGAAGTCTTTAACTATGGTGACTTACAGGGTGCATTGTTAATGAGATACTGGATGGAAAAATTCATAGGTTGCAAAATTAATAAATTGCAGATAAACCAAAATATGTAGATGGATCTTTTAAATTCTAACACATCTGCACTAAAAAGGTAAAAAAATAACAAACAAACAAACACACCAAAACACTATGAAATTCATGCAGCTGCTAGCATTATGTGCATACATTTATTGATATCATTACTTTTTACTGATTTGGAAATAAATACCTACCTGTCTGCCTTTAGTTATTGTTTGCCTCTTTCTCCCCTGATAGTCAACAACTTCCACACTCTCCAGATATATGTCAAGCCAGTACACATATTTATTGATGAGGTCTAGTGCCAGAGCAGTTGGCTGTTCAATTTTGGAGTCTACTATCCACGTCCTGTTCATTCCATCCATGTCACATCTCTCCACCTTGGCAGCATTCCCATAGTCTGTAAAGAAAAGCTTTCTGTTGAAAGAAAATAAGATGTTGTAAGTTTTAAAGGGTGTGAGCAGAGTGCAAAGTTCCTGCTGGCTCTGGGAAAAGGAAGTGCTTGTTCTTTGTCACTTCAATTTCCTACATACCCCATACTGATGAGCACATAATTACTTATAAACGTTCACCATATCTTCTAACAAATTAAAAATTACACGGAATTTTCTTTCACATGTAAAGCCCAGAAGTTCTAAATTTATTTTCATGAAGAACAGATACACCACGTAATACTCTAAAATTACAACGCTAAATTCATTTTAACCATTATTTCTAAAAAAAAAAATGGTAGGGTAGTTAAGAGATAACAGTGACAAAAGCACAAAGCACTCAGGCTGTCTGGAGAACAGTTATTGCACATAAGCTATAACAAATACAGCAATCCCCACTGTCAGGTGGTTTAACATCCTTTTCTGAAGGAGATGCTTTGGTCTGTAGTACATTTGTCTCCAGCCTTGGAAAGGTGCTCAGGCTTCAGAACGCTTCCACAAATCCAGTGAGTCATTCCATCCAGGAATAATGAGGAACTATCAAAGGCTTAAAATTGCTGCTAAAGCTCCCTAACCCGATTCTTGATTAGCATTCACTGGGTTTAGCACACGCAAATCAATTTTGATTAACCTGACAATATTTTAACAGGATTACCTATTTGTGAGAACAAATTACACTTGCAGGCTGAAGACCACCTTGCCATGACTTTAACATGCTGTAAAGAATAATCTGATTCCAGGCTGAATGTTACTAAAACTACTTTGAGAACCAGGATTTCATTATCCAAATGAAGTGAATTATCTCCTAGTTATTACCACCAATGGGAATAACTTTGGATCAACAGCACATAAAACTTTAGATACCTTTATGTGACAGAGCAGTAATTTATAGCCTTGTAACCTCTCATAAAAATCTAGTTTTAGGCTATTTGCTGAACAGCAGAATGAAACCCACATCCTTTACTTTTAGTCTTCAAATAAATAAGAGTATACTTTAGAGGTAAAGTGTTTCAAGTCCAAAAATTGAAAATTAAACAAACAAACAAACAAACCCCACAAAAACCAAAACAACTTTTTTCAAAAAAGTAAAGGCATTAGAATAATCTGTAGTCTATGTGCAGGAGCTGTCAAATGCCAAGTTGAATTGATCTCAGAATCATAAAATAGGGCTGGAGGAGAATTTGAAAGGTCGTGTAGTCCATCACCAGGCCATAAGGCAGAGTAAACTTTACCTATAAAATTCCTAAGGGATAACTCCATTCCTGACAGGAATTTCTATTTATCAAAATAATTCTGAGTTCCTGTCTTGTCCTTCATTGTCATTCTTTATCCCAGCTGTACTCTAAGTATATATTAAAAACACACACTGACATTCAGGTCTATATAAATCAAAATGTCCATAGCACAGAACATTTGCAAAGTAAAAATCATGCCTGAAAAGCAAAAGTAATTTGGAATGAAAACAGAAAGAAAAAAAGAAGTGTGTATATATCAATAGATACACTTATTTATGTATGTATTCATATCATCAGAAATAACAAGGCCAACACCTATATATATTTAAAACAAGTTGTTAAAATGTTGCATGCACTCCAGACTCCAATCTGTACTTCTGGGGATTGGATTTACGTTATTTAATGGCCCCTTGTACCTCAAGATTCAATGATTCAAATAAAGCTCATTTTGGTTAGCTGGGATTGGACACTCACATATATATGAATATATAAATGTATAAACACATACCCATGTTGCAAGCACACATCCAGACACATTTATATATGAATATATAAATGTATAAACACATACCCATGTTGCAAGCACACATCCAGACACATGACAGCTACAAAGAGCTGAAGTTTAACTTCAAACTGACTCTACTGCATGGTGTTCAGCTTTATTAATAATTTAACAATTCTACAGATTAAAAAATACATGTTAAAAACAAATGTATTGATATTTTACAACGAGATCATCTTTTCAGATCAGACAAAAAATAAAATGTTTGTATGTCAATAACAAATAGATCCAGTAAGGAATATCCAAGAATTAAGAATATTTAAGACGCTGCTCCAACTTTCTGGAATAGGAGGTCATTTCTTTTTTTTCCTCGATATCTGTCTTATAAGAACATCATTTGTGCAAGGTATAATGACTGTATGTGGAAATGACACTCTTTTTACTCTAAAAATCATTAATCCTCTCCTGGAGATGGAAAACAATGAAACTTTATAATTAAAGGAAGAGGTAAAAGACAGAACAAGAAAGTAGTTGCCTAAAAGCTGCTGCACAAAGTGCTCTGAAAATTAAATTAAGAATATTGAACACTTTACTGTATAATCTTGAAACACAATTCTGTATTTTAAGACTAATGCAGATTTTCAGAGTGAGGTTTAAACCAGGACTGCATTTCTAACACCAGAAGTTGACCCACAGTTACACTGCACTTCCTTTGCCTTGGGAGCTCTAAAGGATGCACTGTACAGTATTTATTTCAGCTCAAGGCTAATTCTTCTGCTCACAAATAGTGCTGGGTTTGCCTCTCCATTTTCAGCAGAGGGCAATGAAATCTTTTATCCATTCACAGAGCAATTTTGGGAGGAAAACTGACCGTGTGCATGTCCCTGCACAGCCCAAGCTCAGGGCACTGGGGTGACCTTGAGGGACAGGCTCTGACACAGAGCTGAGGTCATTGCAGCCCTCATTTCCTGAGGATGCTAATTGAGGCTGCTGCAACAGTAAAAATGTTGACACTAAAACAAATTTTATTAAGGCATGTTATCTTTTGAAAGCTAGAGACTTCATGCGTGGAAATTCTGAATTCTGCCTGTAGTTAAACAACAACAAAAAGGGGAATCTTCTTCAAGTCCTGGTGGCTTTGCAGGCATTTAAACTCATGAAAGTATTCAGTTGTTTTGACCCTTCCAGAATGGCTTCACTGTGGTTCCAGCAGTCTGGAATCTGCATCTAATAACTAATGGTGATATCTTCCAGGCTGAATTACACAGACTGATTTCTGCAGCGGCTTATTTGGCTTAAGCAGCTATTTTCACCTGTCCCTTCTCTCCAGAGATATTTCTAGATGGAAATCAAATTCTCTCCCTCTGCCTAGCAGCTAGAGATAAGCAAGGGCAGGCAGATTTCTTTTTCTGGTAGGACAGGCTCTTTCTGCTGCCCTTCTGTGCAGTAATTCCAATTTTAGGTCAGTGATTGAACAAGCATGGCCAGCACTGGGTTTGCAGTTCCAGAGTGGAGTTCACTGGGGTCTGCACCATGGGCCAGCAACCTCCCTGCATCAGCTGGAGATTCAGCCAGCCCTGCATGACATTTGCTGTCTTCACAGCTCTGTTACACTGCTGATATAAACTCATCCTCTCCCCAGCTATTCACATGCACCCTCCTCAGTCTAACAACTTAGTCTTCAAAAGTTATGGCTGGGACTATTCCTACACAGGGATTATCCCACCCACACCTGAGCAATGACAACTCTCCAGCATTTTAAAATGTCCTCCCTGACAAACCCACTGAATAAAAACAACAGTAAATGTTACCAAATAGAACTAATTCCAGAAGAAAAGAATGCTGCCAGGAGACAGAAGTGACAGTGAACTTCCCAGTCCCTGTTCTCACACCAGTGGTCAAAGATTCATCTTTCCCTCATTATCAAGCCTCAAAAACATGTCAGGAAGGCCTCACAGGGGCTTTTCTTTCCCTACAGAGACATCTGTAGGATAATTACTGCCTTCAGTTCCAAAACCCTTGTCACCACTGCTTTTGTCCAGAACCTTCTCTCTCATCATCTCCTTTTGTTTTCCAAGCTTTCAGTCACCTCCTTCACAATCCACCTATTTAATGAGCTGAGAGAGAATTGTTTTCCCTGTAAAGCTTCATTTTTGCACTTGCATGACTGAAAACTGCTGATTTCTCATGCACCTAAGATGTTAAACACTGTACAGCACAATCAGAGTTTGGGGGGGCAAAATTCCCCAGTTCTGGAGCTCCTTGACAAAACCCAATGAAATATTATAGGAGGCAAATTAGTAAAGTATCTGTAGAAAAAGAAGATGCTTTCCTAGGCAAAGTTACTCTTGTGGACAAGATCTAACTAGAATAAAGTAAAATAATTCCTAGCACACCTCAACAGGAGCTACGAGTGGAAAGGACAGGATTTAATTTACAGAAATTACACTGAGAGGGTCATTTTCAAGACTGAAGGCAACTAAAGATGTTCAGTTGATTTTGGCAAAGTGAATAAGTCACAAAAAGTTAGAGGTTTTTTTATCAATTTAGGAGCAGGATTATGATGTAGGAAAATAAGTTTGAATTAGAATTAACAGAAATGCTGTGCAATTCAATTGGTATAAAACATAATGAGAACAGCACTGGCATTGAGTGTCACCAGCCAGATTACCTGGAGGACAAATAGGATAACTAAAATTATGGGGACTGTGGTGAACAAGAAACCCTCTTGAGAGGAGGTGATCAAACTCCTGATTAAAAGGGTTCTGTAAAAACACCCCATGGGCTCTCTTACAGCCTCTGGGATGAGGTGATGGTCTGACTGGATTCTCAGAAGGGGACTGCCACACAGTTCTGTAGCTGATTTCTACTGCATTTTTAAAAAAAAACCAAATGTGATTTAATGTAATTTACATCACATTTAATTCATAATCAGCTATACAGAATGGTCCAGAAGCATTTATACATCTGATGGTGTTTAAGTTTGTTTCTGGGTTCAGCAGTTTTCTTTTTTCATCCACATCTAAAACAAAAGAAATCAGCCACCCTCAGATTTTGGTAATGAATGATCCATGGCCCTCCGTGTCCCAGACAGATTTTAGGAATGTGAAGAGCACTTTTTGCTGGAACACATACACACACACACATTGAAAGCAATTCTCAAGTTTGGGACAAAGGGAAATTTTTTCCCCAGAGGAGGAACTGAAATACCACTGGATTTGGGTATTTGGGTTGCTCTTTCCTCTGCTTCTTCCCAGCACAACACAGCACCCATCACCTGGAGGATAATTTCCCAGACTATTTTAGGAAGTTAGAAGCTCTTTGGCTCTCCAGCAACGTGCCTTATAGTTTTTGTAACTGATATTGGAAGGAAATATCGAGTGGATGTTTTTGTGCTGCATGGGAGTGAAATTCTATTAAAGTTCCTCTGTGATTCCTGCAGTGGAAAGGAGGACATATGTTCCAAATGTTCCTGGCATTTTGGAAATCTAGCAATGAGTGCCTGTGAGTAAAATAATAATGGTTTCTTCTCCTAGAGAGCTGCAGATTTAGTGCCAGGCAGGAAGCAGCACAGGGTCGAGCTGCAGATAAAAGTAAAACCCAGTCAGACAACTCATTNTATTATATTATTTTGTATATATTTGTATTGTATTATATTATATTATTTTGTATATATTTGTATTATATTATATTGTAATGACAATTGTTTCAGCAATCCTGCATGTTACTCTTCAAGTTTGATCCCTTCCACTACAGAGGGTATAAAAGCCTTCTCTTCATTTGTCTTAGAGATGTCAATCAAATAGACATATTTTAAGTTCATAATAATCCATAAGAGTTTGTTCCCTCCTTTTTCCACCCAAATATGCTTTTTCTGCAGGGTGAGAGTGCAGACGCCTCTCCTGTGCACTCATCTCCCATCTCTGGGTCCTGCAGGAATGATGCAGGATAGGAAGATGGACAGGTGAGTTCCTGTCTGATGATGTTTTGTCACAGCTGCAATTTTTTTTTTTTTCACACAAGCTCTACTTCCTCCTATGCAGAGTAAATAGGAAATAAACCCATATCAATCCTGCCATGTGCTATTTCTTGCTCTGTTTATGAGCAGTTGTGGCTGTACATGCTAAAAAAAGCACACCTGGGATACACCAGCAGTAAATCAAACACAGAGGGAAATGGAAGTTCAGTTCATAGGTTTTGCTTGTGATAAAACTGCAGAGAAAGTTTGTCTACACTCTCATAACAAGAGTTGCCTGTGGTTTTTTTTTTTTTTATTTCCTTATCAAAACTTCAGCAATGGGATGTACTGTTGAAAAAAAGAATCCCTTNTTTTTGTAACTGATATTGGAAGGAAATATCGAGTGGATGTTTTTGTGCTGCATGGGAGTGAAATTCTATTAAAGTTCCTCTGTGATTCCTGCAGTGGATATGTTCCAAATGTTCCTGGCATTTTGGAAATCTAGCAATGAGTGCCTGTGAGTAAAATAATAATGGTTTCTTCTCCTAGAGAGCTGCAGATTTAGTGCCAGGCAGGAAGCAGCACAGGGTCGAGCTGCAGATAAAAGTAAAACCCAGTCAGACAACTCATTCTCACCACGCAGAGCCCAGCAGCTCTTGCTGCACAACAACAGGCAAAAATCAGCAAAACTCAACCCTTAGGGGGGACATTTCTAATGAAATACACTTCTCTGTGGAAATGGTCAATTCAAACAAAAGTTTTCTTATTTGCAGCAAGAGGGGTGGTGGGCCTGAGCAGCAAACGGGGAAAGCAGCTGAGAATTTGGGGATGGGTTAAAAACAGAGCTGATCTGGTTTACTGCTAAAGAAGATACAAGTTGTCATAATTTGTTTGTTTCTGTTTAAACTGTCCATCATCCATCTATAAAAATTTGCCTGTTAGAAGGCTCAGTTGGTTTGCCATCAACAGGTCCCCCCTCCCACTCCCCCATTTCCTTGCAGACACACAAATACGAATTTTCAGGTGTTATAAATTGAATGTAATTTGATAATCCAGGATGGTTGTTCATTATATTGTTATTATATATATTATATTATAT
>VWYO01015429.1:280-35399 GCA_013400275.1 Rhadina sibilatrix | reverse complement strand
AACTTTGTCTTCACTCTCATAACAAGAGTTTTTTTTGGTTTTTTTTTTTTTATTTCCTTATCAAAACTTCAGCAATGGGATGTACTGTTGAAAAAGAGCATCCCTTAGAATATATCAAATTTATACTTGCTTAAACCAGCTTTCTGTCTACTCACAATTCAATATCTTTTCATTAAAATCATCTAATTACCTTGAGCAGTTTTGTGCACAAAGTAGTCTTCTGAATAAAAAGCATGTTCTCTGAGCTTTCAAAACTTATTCCCAATGTAAGATTTTAGTAAGCAAATCAAATATTACCTTTTCAGCCAATTTTTTTTTTCCACTATAATTACATGCAAAGTTTTATTAACTGTCAGTTTGTAATGAAAGACACATTGCAGATGTATTCCTGGATTCATTAAGGGCCCTGAACATCAGCATTTATTTGTCAGATTACTGCCCTTGATCTGAAAACATAAGGATTCAGACTTAAAATGGATGCAGAAATTTGGAATTAGTCCTTTCAGACTAAATGTGTTTCCCCATGTGTAACTACAAGCTCATCAATTGGAACAGAAATGAAGAAACATTGATTATTCCCATTTTATCACAAACCAGCTGTGCCCAATCAATGTGCTGATACACAGAAAAAAATTCATTTTATAACCAAAGAGCCATGTTAACATGGCTTGATATCAACATCTAAGTAGACTTATAATGTGACATCCAAATAACAACATGACATCTCTGTCATAATTTTAAAAAGTAGATATAAACCTAAAATAAAGTATTTAACAGGTTTTATGTGGTTATAAAATACGTGTTTACATTCAAACCATGCACACACTGATGTTAGAGACACTGAAATCTGGAACATGATGAGGAATTGTCCTTGGATTATCCTGAGTTCTTATTTTTGAGGTGAAGATAGTTCATCTCCACTGCTTTACCAGATGTACAAGATGCAGGGAAAGAATTTCGCCATAGAAAATTAAATTTCTCTTTCTTCACTGGCAACTCAGGGTCTGATGTATTTATTATCCTTCAAACTCAACTCGAGATAGGTATTTTAATGTGCAATATTTTGATTATTCTGCTTTGAATGATTTCTAGAGCATCAAAATGGTGCCACGTGTCCTTTTATACTCTTTGCAAGCACTCTTTTATGTACAGAGCAGAATACACACATTCATACACTTGTTCTCAAAGATTTCCTTACTATTGTACCAAAGCTCCTTCACAGAAAAAAATAAATGCAGCACTTTTCCCCAAGGTATTTAATTTTCACAAGGTATTATTATGTGCAGTCAGACTCTATTGCTTCTTCCACTTAATAAATAACTTTTTCCCTTAGTTGAAAAGCGACAATATTAAAAAATTACTTTTTAAAATAAGAAGTTTTTTTGGGGGGGAGGAGAGGGGAATATTTTCATTAATTGTTCGGTGATTGCAGGGGAATAAAGGTAGAAATAAAGAAGATCCCTGATATTGTGCTTGACTTGCAGCCTGAGGAGCTTCAGGCTAAAGCAGCGTGGAGTTTGAAGGTTTAACTTTTGTCCTAGAGCTAAGCTCAGGCTCAGAGCAAATCAGGACAGCACCAGAGGCAACTCCTTGTTTAAAAATGACTGTCTAGACACAGGAGGCCATCATTTCCCAAACACAGCCTCACTTCTCCAGGGCCTTCTCCTTCCTAGAATTTGAGACGTGGCCTTTTCAACCCAGCCTGAGAAATGATGGTTGCATGGAGCATTTGGCACTACGAAATGTGGAGAATGGGCCCACTCAGCTTGTCAGGCATTTAAAATCCCTTTTTCCACACCACCAGCATCAATCACAGTACAGGGTGCTTTGTCTTCACCTGTGTGATTTCTCTCAACCAACTTCTTCCACTCAGTGACAAGCAATGAGAAAGGAAACATTTTTGCAATATTAATTTCTTTTAAATGTATTATTAATGAGAAAAAAATAAATTAAAACAGTTCCTCCACCTTGGTATTTGATGACCTATACCAGATTAAATGTCAGTAATAGCTGGCATTTGAGAACCTGTCTCATCCATCTTATGCAGAAAATGCTACAATAATCATCATTAGGAAGGATTACATTAAATTAATCAAAAATCCACAGTTTGCAAGCTTTAGGAATCTCAGGGCTCCTTCCCAGGCAGACATGCAGAAAGGCCAGGACTACACTGAGACTTCAGATCCTAAAAACTTCAGGCTCTGAAAACTGCTGGTTTTAAGTTATGATGAGTTAACAGTCATCAGAAGGCATGGGCTTTTTGTTTTTGGGTTTTTGGTTTGTTTTGGATTTGTTTTTTTTTTCTTTCCAGCAAATTGAAGGAAGGATGTATCAGTGACAATTAAATGCAGTGATGTTTCAAACTCTGAAAATCCCAGCACTGCACACACTGCTGGAAGCTGGCAGGTTTGCTGTGGGAACTACTGCTGGATGCTGGCTTAGTCTCTCATCAAAGGTGCAGGGGGGGTTTTTTGTTTGTTTGTTTGTTGTTTTTTTTGTTTGATTTTTAATTGGTTTTGTTTTGTTTTTTTTAATTATTATTATTGTTCTTTTGTTTGTTTTGGTTTTGATTTTTTGTTTGGTTTTTTATTGTTTTGTTTGTTTAGTGGGTTTTTTATTGTTTTGCTTGTTTTGTGGGGTTTTTTTTGGTTGGTTGGTTGTTTTTTTTTTGTTTGTTTGCTTGATTTTTCATTTTTGGGGGTTTCTTTGGCTGCACTTAAGAAAAGTCACTACTGGGAATGCTGTGAGAAGCAGCTGTGCTGGTACATCCCTCAGTGCCCCTGCTCTCAGAGATCTAGGTGATTAAATATGATCAATAGCATCAAAGCTGAAGATGATCTTGGATGAAGAAACAGGTAAGGTTGTAAAAAAAACCCAACAAAACTATTCTGACCAAAAATCCACCTGAAATTTGTATTTCAAATACATATATAAATTCTAATTTGCATAAGAATTTACTTTGAATCAAGTTGATACATGTCAATGATCTCACCTCATGCCAAAGAGCAGCAAAACCATTTAATATTTGATCTCCACAAGCAAACACTACTAAGACAATAAATCCTTAAGCTGGTTTAAATTGTGCCAATGGTTATTTATCACAGTGCAGAAGAGAAAACAGACAGCCTGTGCTTGGCAGCAATGGACAGAACTGATCTGTAGCCTGGCTTTCCTTTGGGAAAAGGCAGTGAACTCTGCAGGTTAGGGAATTATTCCAATTCAACTGATGATTCTAGTGGTGAACAGCAATGAGAAATACTCAGGGCTCACCAAGAAAAAAAAAGTGTCCACCCAAACTATAACTGTACAAAATGAAATAAAAACAAGATCCTCATCCAGCATTTAAATATTCCTGTTTAGGAATCTCTGTTCTTTAATGTTTGTGGATTTTTATTTTTTTTGTAAAGTGCTAAGTTCTGAAATGAATATTAGAACTTACATCTTGAGTTTGTGATCAAATATTTTCTGCTGCAGAGGTTGGTTTGGGTGCTGCTGGTGCACACCAGGCTCAGTGATGGCACATCCCTGTGCAGGACTCAGAGCTACAAATCTTCCCACTAAAGATTCCTATATGGAGCATTATTTAATGTCAGCAACAAGTGCATTACCTGATTCTGTGTCTCACCCTGGCATTTGACAGCAAGTAAAAACAGGTTATTCATTAACTACTGAGTAAACGAGCCATTTTCTCCCCAAAATTATACTTGCAAATTAAATTTATAAAAAAACCCAAACCTCAAACCAAAGTCTTGTCTAAAAACAAAGATCAGGCAACAAATTACCAAGTTAGTAGAAAGGAAAAGCAAACCAGCATTTATACAGAACTGTAATATTTGAAATTAGGTTGGAATGATTGTATTTGCATTGTTTTATCTCTTCTGAGATCACAGACTCTTTAAATCTTCATGATATTTTTTTCTTAAGGCACTACAAAGCAGAACTAAATTTCAGTTAAGTGTCAACAAAATTGGTTTTATTCCACCACGGAGAAGGCTCTTGTGCTTTTGCTGTTGTTGCTCTATTCTTGATCTGTTAACCTTTAATTTACAGCAGCAAGGCCTACTGGGAAGGCAGAATTATTTATAACACCACTAGTAATTAGTGCCTAATTACTAGAACTAATATGAAGCTGCTAGAAAACTGTGCATATATTCAGGATTTAAAGCCAATGAGTGCTGATTTTTGACACAAATATATAAACAACAGAAGTGTTTCCATTTTGACTTCCAAAGGTTCCCCAGCTGAGAGCCCATCGATGATCTGCCACATTACTTAATAAATTTCTACTGTGGCAGAGAAGTTATACAAATAATTGTCAAAAAGAGTTCCTGCTTCTGGCTCTAGTTAGCAAATATTTGCACAGACTTTTCCTGAAAGATTTACTGAGTGCCAAGAAGAATGCAAAGATCAAAAAAAAAGTTTCAGTACATGGTGGTATGTAATAATATTTAGATACTGAACTGGAGTGTAGCAGCAATTGCTGGAGGTTCTGGATGTTGATGTTCAAAGTGATAAATATGCATATATTTATTTTATTTCAGTCATTGGTTTGAAATTTCCCTTTTCATTAGAGCAGATCATTTCAATAACCCTTATTTACTGAATTATCTGCCACTCCTTTCCACACACAGTCTGTGTCATTTCAAGAACAGTGAAACTTGTGCTGGCATGACAAAGTATTTATAGAAAAGGCACATCTGTAATACACTCGCTGTACTTGTTACAGAGTTGTGAACATAAGTAATGAATTAAATAAGAGGCTGCAAGAAGCAACGTGGGAATTGTGGGATTAAAGAGGCTGTCAGCTGATCCAGAGGCACAGCATCCACTTCTGCTCCAAACACACCATTTATAATATTTTTTTTTTTTTAAAGCAGCTGGCAAGATATGGTAGCACAAAATTGTGCTTTGTTTACAGAAACGATGAAGGGATTAGCTGAAATCAAACCAACGAAGATAGAAATAAAATAAATTCCCTGTCTCCCCCCAGAGAATCCACAAAACCATGGGAAAAATTCACCAATATATTCAACAATTTATAATATATCATTTCAGGGTTATCTGAAAATCTATCTGGGTTATCTGTCTATCTAACCATATCAATCAGACATTTCCTGCTATGAGACTGTGACTCCTCCTTGTTCTGTGGGGATAAAAGCAAAGTGCAGCAGCCTGCCCAACAAGGAGAGCGTTCCAAAAAGCCACAAATCATTAGTGAAAAACAAAACAGAAAAAGAAAGGGCTCTTTAGTACTTCTCTTGCCCTATTCCACTCAGGTTTGCCCTGGCTTGTCCATGTTACTGAGGAATGGGATATGGTACCACCTCACCCCACGTTTTCCTCTGCTGCCCACAATGAGCCCATTCCTGGATTTCCTTCTTTCAGGGAAGGAATTACACAAGCAATCCTGAAGCCAGCAAACAAATCTGATTACTCTTCTGAAACACCAGAAATGCAGAGATGTATTGGCAGCCCTGGCTCCAAGAAGAATGAGGAGAAAAAGGGGGGATTTGTACAACTCATTGATGGCTGCATACACCATCCCTTTAATAATGTGTCAAATACCAACCTACCTCACACAGAATTAGATAGGAAGACAATTTCTGAAAATTACTAAAATGGAAAAAAATAATGTAGAAAGACTTGCAGGGGGAAAACAAAACAAAACAAAACAAAACAAAACAAAACAAAGAAAAACAAAACAAAACAAAGAAAAAAAAACAAAATACCACCAAAAATAAAATAAAATAAAAAAAAATAAAACAAAAAACCACCAAAACCAAAAAAAAAAAAAAAAAAAAAAAAAAAAAAAAACCACCAAAAAAACTTAAAAAACTTTTCTGGCCAAGTATAGGATTATATTAATGTGCAAAGCAGTTAGGTTATACCAACATAAACTGATAGCTGAACCATCCACACTACCTCACCCAACTTATTTTCCATTCTAAGACAATTTCAGAACTCAACGAAGTAAGTTATGGCTGATGTCATTAATACTATATGAAAAATGGAATTCTAATGTATTTATGATTCACACAGCTCAGTCTCACAGGCTTTTGGTCACACCAGTGGTCACTAAATCACTGTTTCCTTGCTCAAAGTAGCACTGCTCCCCAAGCCTCCGGGCCACCAGGCACACAGCGATGAGCACAGTCACATTTTAGAGCTGCTTAACTTATCAGTTTCATTAATTAACTAATTATCTCATTTTAGGAGAAGAAGGAACAACACAAACCCCAACACAGAGTACCTGCTATCTCAGGCCCTGAGTGACAGCAGGAAAGGAGGTGAAGCTACACAAGGCAGGCAGCTGCACGTGCAGCCCAAAAGCTATCGATGGAGATGCTTTTATTAAAACAGCTGATACAGTCTGAGGAGAAGATTCCCTCTGCAGCAGACAGCCTGAAAGCAGAGCATGGTGTGCCTACCTGTCAGGAAGGCTTAACTTCTTTATTTTAAGACAAGACTGATACACATTGACATGAGCACAGAGTGCATCAGCAAACAGCCTGGTGGGATTTGGAGTGGAGCAGGGCACTGCCTGTTTGCTTTACAGGATAAAAGCAAAATCATCGACAGGCATCACTAATGAAACATATTTTTTACATTATTTTTGTCTGATGCCAGCAATATAATTAACACTACTTTGCATATTACCTGCAATAGAATTTACTCTAATCAGCCTGAGGTGAAGGGAGAACAGATTAACTTGGGGCTTTCTTCCCCTCGTTTCAACATAATTGTCCTCCTCTGGCACACTCTCAGTGAATAATCTTACAACCTCCAGCACTTTATGATCACTCACATTCCTCACTGCTCTCTGTCAAGAGGCAGAAGAGAGCTTGGGTTGGGACACCACCTGCTGCAGAGCAGTCATTTCCTTTCTTACCTTATTAAAAGATCTGCTCCTGGTCTTTTCATGCTTTATTCCAAAAGAAGGAAGACTGAAGAGCAGTAAGGAAACTACTTTATATTCCTTAAAAGCTGTTACTGTGTTCAGCAAGCAGTAATTGCTTGATTCAACCTGATTCTTGATGGTACCTGCCAAGGGAGGTGCTTACTTGTCAAAGCATAATGGGGAGACAGCAGCGGTGACAATCAGCACAGCAGATCAGATGGTGCCTCAAACCCTGTGAAACCTACACCAATAAAAAGGATAAACCCCTGGGATTCAGTTCTTTCTGGAAATCCTGATTGCTTCCCAAGTCACTGACATCCAGTCCTCATCCCTGTGAAGTCAGACAAGGTCTCACCACACAAGTGATGAACCCCAAGAACTCCAAACACAGAAGCACCGCTCAATTATAATGCAAAACTCCATCCTTTCTGCTATTATTTAGTTCCTTTTTTTTTATTTTCTTCTTCTTAATTAAACTAGTAATTGAGGCTGTGCTATGAGCTGAACTCAATTAAATAAGTCAGAATATGTTCAACACATGCTCCCAAAACTCTGCCACTCAAAGCCCAGGCTGGAACATCTAATCTGCAAGCATCAGACAGCTGTAAACTGGAAATAAATTGCCATCTGAGCATTGTGCTACTGAACATGTCTAGGAAAAGGCAACACTCTCCTCAGTATCTAAATAACAGCTGAAAATCTAAGGACAGTTCCAAAGGTGAGGAAAAAACTCAAGCAAAAGGAAATATTGACTGGAATGAGTGGGCCATTTCTTTGGTTTATTGGTTAATGACTCTGCATTAGGAATTTTGGTGTAATATTTTATCAAGCAGTTATTTCAGCATCACATGAAGTCTTCTGGTGAGAGGGCAGCAGAGTGTACCAGATACCCCAAGAGCTGAGATAAATCTGTTGCTGACTTGATGATCTCCATGTACCTACTTCTACATCAGAGAACCTGACACAACATTTCCCTTTGAAACTTTTCTATTCCTATTTAAACTTTTCTATTCCTATTTAAAAAGAAGAGAGAACAAAATCAATAAAACCAGGTATGAGCGAGACAAAAAGTTTCTCATCTCTTCTCTAATGAAAATTATTTAGTTACACACTGAAAAAAAATTTCAGCAGATATTTGATGGCTAAAGATGTGTCTGGTGTGTTGGAAGAGTGGAGATACTTGAATTTGGAAGTAATAACCATTACATGAGGTCTCCTGTGGCTGTGGTTTTCCCAAGATATTTCCTTTTCATGGCAACTGTGAAAGTTCCCAGGTTCACCTCAAAATAGAACAGAAAATCTTTGGCAGGACAGAAAAAGTTCTCTCCCCATCACCTCGACTTCTGAAGCACTAAGAGACAAAAAAAGATTCAACTTTCTTTGCAAACAAACAAACAAACAAACAAACACAACCAATTTTGATGCTAGAAATCCCAGATAGCAGGTTATTCCTTACAGAAAATGCTCTCCTCACACTTAGAAGTTGCCTAAACTGAAGGAAGCAGCTGAGAAGAGCAGTAGCTGCAGTGTTTATTTTCTGTTTTCCTAATCTGTTAAGGATATCCAGCTATCCTCACATCCAGAGACTGATCAGCTGCTTCATTTAATGCTCAGAATGTCTTAAACTGCACACTGCCATCTCTCATATTTGTGAAAACACCAGCTATTTGTAGAAATAAATAATTGGACATAAAACTCCTCCATTCCCATAACAGATCAGTGGACATTATGAGATGTTCATTAATCTTTGTTCCAGTTTGAGTGGGAACACACCCTGTGTGAAGCACAGGGATGGAAGCCACAAGAGCAGAATACACATGTGCTTTATTAGCAGTCGTTTTTCAAATGCATTCCCTAATGTCGCATAACAAAGCCAGTGAGCCAAGAAAGCTAAGAAATTCACAGGCTAAAAGGACTGAAAAGGATGATATTATTAAGCCTCTTTTCGGGTTTTCCTAATAGAAATCCCGTCACTAATCAGTCACTCGTAACAAATACTCATTAATTGTCATCCTTCTCAAAGCACTTGGCAACAGGACGGTATTTTTAGAGGTGGGGAGGTTGAAGTGTAGAGCAGTGAGCTCACAAAACTGACAAGTCCAAAAACAGGAAGAAAAATCAGTGTTTTTTTTAGCTCTTACACCTGTGCCTTCCCCATCTGTTTATAGCTGGGTCTTTACTAAACACCGAGCAGGCAGCATGCCCAGAGCTCAAACACATCATGGGCGACAGAGACGTAGCACTGGCATTACCTTGTTTGCCAGGTACTGCAAATATTTGCTTTCATTTCCCAAGCCCTGCATTGACATAAAATAATTTATAACTCTATTGAGTATAAATCTCAAAATCACCTCATTTGTCTCGTGCAGAATTAAGCTGATGTGCTGCAGAAGACGAGGAGGACTCTCTGTGACAGACCCCAAGAATTTAGAAACACAAAGTAGATGCTCAGTTCTGCCTTCTGTTGAACACATGTCTGGAGAACAAAACTGAGTTTTGGTAAGGTTTTATGAAAACCTTCTTGACATTTCTGGTCAAGGTTTTAGGCCTCTGCCACAGGCAATACCACAGAGCCACAGTGGCAGCTGCTGTAATGAAGGCAAGATGCTTGATTTTATCAAAGTACTGATGTAGGTTCTTTGGTTTCACCTTTTCCCAGATATATTTCTGTACAAAGGATTCCCTCCAAGGGCCTTAGATTTTACAACTGAACAGACTTCTGCTCATGAGTCCTTGTTTTAATTTGTGGTGAGATCCTGTTGGTTTTTGCATGCAGGAGGCAAAGTTCAGCTTTCAAGAATGTGTACTTGCTACGAGAGAAAAAAACAGGGGTTCTCTGTGTGTTCTCCCACAAAACCACTGTCACATCAATGGTTAAAGAACCAAATACTAATATTCAAATTTAAATGGTATTAATAGGTGTACCACAGTTTCCCAAGAGCGTTGAACACCTGTATGATAAGGCTAAAGACTGAGATTGTTCCACTTGCACAAGGTTTCTTTTCTAAATATTGAAATTTCTTTATATTCTTTCTTTATATCTGATCCCAGATAATAGAAGACCCATCCCATTCTACTTTTACTTTGGTTCCCTAAATTCCCATCTTTTTTTCAAGTCTCTTTATCCATCTATTCTTCACACTGCTAATTACTTCCTTAACGAGATATTTGTCCTCACCTCCCTGTTTCAGAGCACTGCCCCTTGATCGGAGGCCACAAAGGCTGGGCAGTCTCAGATGTCCCCATTTGGCAAATAAAAGGTTTATTTAATTCATCCAGCTTGTTTCTGAGATCTTAGAGTCTGGCATTCAATAAAGAGTAATTGCATACTCTTGAAAAGAGCTCATGTTGCACATAGATAAATTCACTGTATTTTAAGCACACAATGAATTTTAAAATGCATATAATGACTTGAAATATTTCTTCATTGCTGTCACAAAACTGCTTAATTTTTTTTTCTTTAATCTATCATGACTGTAGCTATAAATCCAGTGATGAAAAATAAGCATTTTCATTTGATTAAGCATTTTGAAGCAGCATTGAGTTTGGGGAACACTTGCTTGAAGCACAAAATGAGAAATAAAATGACATAATGAAAGGTAAATGTCACCAATCTTATGATTAAAAATACAATTAGGGAAGACTTAAAACTAATTCTGTGTATGATATTTTTTTTTTCTTTTTTTTCTCCTTTAAACTGTGCCACATGTGCAAATATGCAACACAGACTATTTCACCTACAGAAGCCAGGCCATGAGCAGCCAGTGACCTCTGACAAGTACCCTGCAAAACTCTCCTGGTGCCAGCAGGGCTGTGGCATCACCTTTGCTTTATTTATTATGAGGGAGAACAGTGTTAGAGACAGCTGGAGTTAAAAATTACATAAACCAGAACTGGAACAACCTTCTAAGCCATGTCTAAATCCACCAGCAACACAAGGAAAGTTCTCCACTGGAAATTTTCAAGGGTTTTTTGAAGTTTATTTTTTTTGCAAATAAATGAATGAATTAATTACAGCTAGCTAAGTTTTCATGAGATTCCACTCAGGAAAATTATGTATAACCACAGACAAGATAAAATACGTATCTGCAGGAAATCAGAATGGTTAGTCAGATTCACTTCTCAGATAAAACTTCAGCATCTTTCCTTTTTTTTCCCCTGATTTTATAGTATAATTCCTATAAGTCAAAGCACTTTCCAAAAACACCAAGTTCTTCAGAGAACCTGAAATTTAAAGAACAGTTTGCCTGTTCTTTGAAGAGAATGAGGGAAGCAGAAGATCCAGGCCATGGACATTCCCCAAAGCTGGAGGGTGAGCTCAGCATCCCCAGTGCAAGCCTGTTCAGCACTCGAGCACCCGATGGCACTGGGTTTAAATGATCCTATTTACTTTCACAGAGAGGTAAAAAATAAAATATGGAAACCACCAGGCCAAGCTCAGCACTGCCCACAAAACCCCATTAGGGCTCCACTGAGTGCCAGCACTAACCTGGCTAAAGGGGCTGCTGAGCACCCTGAGAGCCAATTTACCTTCCCTTCTCTAATGTAATTCCCAGGGGCTGGCACTTCCCTGCGTGCAGCCTCCCTGAAAAGATCTGTTCCAGGATGGTGCTGGTTTCAGGAGTCTGGTGTGCTGGTGTGAAAAGGGCTGGAGCAGCTCTCATTTCACTCACTTTGGTTGCAAACAAGCAGTGACTGAGGAATGTTAAGCACAATTTCTTTCCCCCCACCATCTCTCCCGGCCCAAATCGAAACACCTTTCCCCAGAGGTTTGGCACTGACAGTGACAGTCATTACTCCTAATACTGAAAAACAGTATCATCTCCAAAACCTGCAAGATCTCTGCTTAGAAAAGAAAGATTCTGCAATCTTCATCTCAGGCTTTTCTTACCATTTGCAGAAATCCATACTACACTGCAGTGGCAAAAGCTTCCTATCAACACCTGTGGATTTCAAACTGCAAATTAGGAGCTCTATTTCTCTGCAGCATCACAACAGCAACATAAAGCACCAGCAGGACACCAGATGTGAAATGGTAGGTTTGTCTCATCAAGAAAAAATTGGATCCCATCCAAGAGTAAGGGAAAATCGAAGCTTCCACAATTTGTGTAATTCTGCTCTATGTGAAGTGGCCCATTCATGGCTCCTATTTTCTCTTCACCTAAACAAAAGTAGGTTGCTTAAATTAAAATGCAATTCAGCCACGGACAGTTAACAAATGGAGATTTGTGTCACAGCACTACAGCAGTTATTTTCCCACCACAAAAATACGTTCCTTTCATTTTCTTTTGGGTGCTCAGATTGGTGCACATTTAGGAACATATAATCTGTCTGTGTGACTGTATGTAGCAAGACATTGAGTAAAAATGTCGTTTAAATAGGATCAGAGCTGCTGTCGAGCTGCTTGGAAGACTGAAAACGTTACCTAGGCTTATTTAATACATACACATTTTATAACTGCACATAATTACTTACCTGACAGTAAGACAGAACCTACAACTTCATAAACAGAGGAAAGCTGCTGTCATAGCTCTTCTATCACCACTCTTTCTCCTTCAGTGGATAGAAAATGGCTAAATTATATTTCTCATCCATGGGAAAGCTACTATGAGCTCGCAAACCCACCACATGCTGAGGAGAAAATACAGCCCAGCTGCCCCTGGTTATTATTAGCTGTCATATTTTTTTATTCTAAGGGGACTGTAAGACTTCATTATCTGATTTTACCGTGGTACTTTCCTGGTAACGAGTGAAATCAGGTGAAGAAGCACAAAGAAATGGAACAGTGCTCTCAGGGAGGTGCAGACTGGCCATGCTGGAGAGGCTCCTCCAGAGCAGACAAGGCGGGGTTCAAACTGAGGCCAGCTCACCTTAACACCTGTAAATCAAAACTAAACCTGTGCCCTGGGAACCATCCACACAGTGCAAGAATTTATAGGATCACAGCTTTTCTTTGGTTCTAATAGCTCTGCCTGTCTGACACAACCTAATGATGTTCTTCATGCTGAAGCTTTCTTAGCTTTGTTCCTCCTTTCATTTTTCTCTTCTTACTTTTTTCTCCCCAAATAAGTTTGTGCACTCTTCGCATATTTTCGTCCACTCTCACCCAATTTGCTCCTTTTGCACTTTGAAGCTTTCTTAGCTTTGTTCCTCCTTTCATTTTTCTCTTCTTACTTTTTTCTCCCCAAATAAGTTTGTGCACTCTTCGCATATTTTCGTCCACTCTCACCCAATTTGCTCCTTTTGCACTTTGAATTGTATCTGCTTGTCTGACCTCAGATTATTTTTACTGCCCTTTCTACAACCTGGCATTTCATATTGTCTTTTCCACGCCTGCCCATACTCATTTTCAGCACTAAATTGTACTTTCCCTTCTGCAGCTTTCCAATGTGATTCGAAATTGAAGAAAGAAGCAATAGCCTCAAGACATTTAAACCCATCCATTTAACTTGATCATAGAGAAGGCTCTGTAACTGTGAACTTCACATCTTTTTTAATGGTCTCTTTCCCCCTGGAACACCTATGCAGAGAAATATCATGGCAGAATAAAAAACTCATCATTAAGCCCCAGTATGTGTGAATATGGAGGCAAGCCAAAACATAAATAGATATTTGGCTTTTGGCAAGATAGTATTTGGCATTTAATACATCAAGCAGTAATCTGCATTGTATTTATTCAGCTGAGCATTTAAGGTGCATTTGAATGTGAGAGTGATAAATAGAAGGGAGCTACACAAACTGCAATCAAACTGTGTGCTATTCTAGGCCTCGGAATTACTAAAATGAAAGTACAAAGAGAACAGTATGAGGGGTGCTTCTGTAAAAGATGCTTTAGGTAATACCTCTAAGGGTTTATCTGTAGATGAAATTCTTTTTCTCCCAGTGGAAAACTGAACCTCTGAGGCAGCTTTCACAAAGGCTCATCTATGTGTGGTACAACAATCTATGTATGAGATTATTTTTCCCATTCACCTTTTGCCAACCCTCAAAAGCAATCCCAAAATTTCCAAAGCTGACTGGTAACAAGCCAGTTCAACAATCACAAAACCCACAGATCAGGCACTGACTCAGGCAACATTCTTGTGATTGTACCTCATATTTTTGGAGTAATGTTTTGAGTGTTGCACTGTCATTTATCTGCAGTCCAGTCCCAGTAACTGGATTGCAGCTTTGTGTCCCTCCCCATGACTCCAGGTGTATTAATTGCCAGATATTTACATGTTGTTTGCCATGTGTTTATCTCATTACCTTCAGGGGACAGATGCTGAACAGCTGCTGAGGTGTACAGTCTTTTGTATTGTAAGCAAAAAGGTTTGCATTTCTGCTTGGGATTTCAATCCTTATCTTTCTGCAATATAACATTTGCCATTTAATATATGAGAGGATAATCCATTTTGTATTTGTTTACAAATACAAGTTTGTGCTACTTGGCACATTAAAATCCAGAATTTTTTTTTTCCCTGCAACTTTCTCAATCAGTTGCAGAGGCAGAAATCAGAGTTTTCTGGAGAGTTTTTGGCAGCAACTGCTCCTCTGATTTCCTTTCTCTAGCTTATTATGCATTGCAGTCAGTCCTACAATCCCTTTTCCATACATTTACTTGAATGAAAATGCCCAAACTTGTTTGTGTGCAACTTTTTAACAAGCGGAGGTTGGAGCCACTGAGGCAAAAGGAAAAGAAGTGTCAATTTCCACATCAGTATTGTGTTTCTCTAAGGAGAAAGAAAGGAAACTGGCAGCTGAGGGAAATCCCAGTTTGTCCTTGCTGGCGCTAAGGGCACCTGGATTTCTGGAACTCAAGAGTTTTACTTTGCAGGAGCCTAAAGGTCAGAACCTGTTGCTGCAGAAAAGGAGCAGGCTGCTGACTGCTCATTGAGGTGTGAGACACAGATAAATGCAGGCAGCCAAGCCACAGCCCTGTCCCCAAGACACCTTCATGGTCTCCATGACAATGTTTGTCCCACAAGACAACTGCCCTGATGTCAGTGGCTTCAACACAGCTGTGGCACTTTAGGCTGTGACTTCTTTACACCCTCCTGCAACCCTGTTAACTGGTGAGTTTCTTAGGGCTAAGTAATGCATCTTAAACCAAACACCACAACATGCATCCACTCCACATTTAAACTGATGTAACAACTGAGCATAGTTTACAAAGAAGTGAAGCATATTTAAGAGCAGCACGTTGTGAGAGGTGATTGGAGCTTGCCTGTGAGTGCCTGCAGTAAGGATGTGATCATTTTGCTGTTGCTATTTTTAATTGTATTCTTGCTATCCTGGAATGCAAGCAAAACTCTACATTAAAGTATTAACATCATCACCTGCTGCCTTCATCTGTTAATGCTGATGCCTTCAAGGTAATATAGCTCATGGGCCTTTGGGCAATAAAATACCCCAGAACATTCAGCAGGAATGATCTCACAGAAGGCAGAAGGACCATCTGACAGAGCCCAGTAAAGCCATGGGGCACGGGGGGCACCGAGGGTCCTGGCAGGGGAAAGCTGCACTGTCAGCCAGCACAGAGCTGGTGGATGTGTTAGTGCTCACGCCCTGTAACTGCTCCACGGTGTTAATTGCAATTACATGTTCACTGCAGAACTTTATGGCTTGTAGGGACAGATGAATAGAGCCTTGATTAACAAGCTACGGACTGAATGGAAATATTTCTGAGGCTGATGTTTGTGAAAACTACTAATGGAGTTTAGTCAAGTAATATTTCCTGCTGCTAACTGGCAAGAGGGAAGCAGATCATACACAGCCGTATCTCTAAGGAGTACATGAGATGAAACAGATGAATATCCTCATCCAGTCCTGTGGTCTGTGTGTGGGCATTTACAGTAATAAATCTCTTGTCAGAAAGCTTCTGCATCCCATCTCTCAGCACCTGTACTTCTGCTACAACAGTCTTATTCTGCTTATGGTGGTTTTTTGTTGTTTTTTTTTTTTTTTTTNTTTTTGTTCGGTTTTTTTTTTTTTGGTTCCCTTTTTACAGAAGGGTCAAAAGCCAGCTCACACATTATTGTGCTGAGAGGCGACTTCACCCTCCTCCAAGTCGTGTAACACTGAGGTGATGACAGACAGGAGTTCACACCCCCCACACTGGCAGCTGTGTCCCTCTGTACCTTCCAGTGTCACTTGAAAAAAATGGAAACACAGTAGAAAACATTTTCTGAAGTTCTGCTGGGCACCAGAAAACTGTATTTTAGAATAATGAACAATGTGCCACAGAATATAGGACACATCTTACTTTGAAAAACAGCGCCAAAAAATAAGGGATGGCAAGGAATATGGAGAGGGGAATTAGACCTCCCAGTGCTCCAGCTGAAATAGGATGCAGCTGAGTAGGATGCACAGGAAAAGCTGTCTGCATAGTGTGATTTCAACAAAAGCTCAACCATCCCAATGGCTTCCCCTGTGAAAAATTCCCCTTTTAGTCTCCTCTTTATAATGATTAATGACTCATCTACACAGACACACGACAGGGAGAACCTGGAGCTGCAAGGAAGGGATCAAAAGGTGAGACAGTGACAGCTGGAAAGGAACAGGAGACAGAACAGGAGCAGAGAAAGATGGAACAGGAAGAGGAAAAATCAACAACATTAAATAACTTTTACCAAGGTGACGCTTGACCAGACTCTAGACCAAAGTCAGTTCTATCACAGTGCTAAGGAAAAGCTCCAGAAGGTCAGCAAGTATTACACTGAAGTGTTTACAACAGGAAATAAGCAAACTTTCCTACTTCCCTCAGCTTTTCAGGGAAATGGAGACCAAACAGAGACCATATAGAGAGTAACAGCTAAATAATCAGAAGTTTGGATGAAGGAGGAGGAGGTGGTGGTGGTGGGGAACATATGAAAAAAAATAAGTTATAAGTTGAGTTTGCTTAGTCTAGATTAAAAGAAATATCTGTTAGTTGTTCTGAAGTAGCTAAAAAGTCACTGCAAGAAGAAGCAAATAAACTGTTCTCCATGCCAGCTCACACGGTAATTAGAGACAATGATCTTAAATTGACAGAGGCAAAGACATAGAGTTCATGTAATTTCCTCTCTGAATATTATAGATTATGAAATTTAGACAAAACCTGCTTGCAGAATGTCACAGGCTCATTTATGCTGCCTTCAAAGAATGTGATAAAATAGGAAACCTCTCAACCTCTGCCTCTGTTCTCTACTCCTTTTCCATACAGACTGGACAAGGTAGAGCAGGTGTGGGTCTGTGTAACTTGTCTCCAGGTTGTGAGATAAGAACAAAACAAAAAATAAAAATGCACATAAAAATGTTACAAGCGCAAATCCAAGCATTCAAATGCCAGCAAGCATTATGATTCCTTAAATGCTGTTAAATTATCCCGTGATATGAGCAATCAAAATTCTTTGATTACATCCATGCTGATTATTATTTCAAAACACCCTCCTCATGCTCTGAGGAGTGACTGCTGCTTCCTTACATAATGTGCTGCCTCACACCCTTCCACAGAGATGCATTTTGTTCAAATCCTGCTCGGAATGCAAAGCTGCTCATTTCCAAACAGGCACTTACCAGTGTTCACACCTCTGTCTCCAGCTGCTTCCCAGACATTAATGAATTCTTCTTCATAAAATCCTCCCAAGCTTAAATGAAGTGAACCTCCCACAGAATTTAAACCACAATTTCAAAGCTACCTGGTAATTACGACTGCTCAACTTAAGCTTTTCTTTGCAGAGCCTGATTCTGCCTGTGACACTGAGACATTACATTTTCAAAACCTCATCCCAAATCACAGGCAGCTCAACCCAGCCAAAACTTCTGCCTGAAGACATGGGCGGCTCATCAGATATTACTTTTATACATATGTATAATTATATTAAAAATACATAATCAGCAGTGTCTTGTAGAATATTGGGCTAAAATAATTCACCAGCAAAAGACAGGAATCCTCTCCTAAAGTCTTGGAGACCACGCACAGACACAACATGTATTATGTAAGTAGCCTCACTTCAGCAAGTGAACAGTCTCAGCTGTTCCCTGAATTGGGTATGACCTGTGGGCATTCAAATCTTTCAAAATAAAGCTGACAACATATTGAAAGTTTAAGCACGCATGCAAATTCCAATCTTAAAATTTCACTTTTGGAAATGTTAGAATATGCATCGAGTTTTTTGAAGTGACAGCTGCATACACCAAAGTATTGTGATCTACTAAAATATTGCTACATTCAGAAAACTCTACGTGACAAGTAACAGAACAGTAATTTAACAAGGAGATTCATACATAAAAAAAACCCAAACAAATAAATCCTTGAACTTGCAGAAGATGCAATGTTTTCACATCAGTAAACCATGTCAGACACTCAGGAATCCAAACAAGAGCTGGGCTTGGTGTAGCCAACCGATTTCTGTTCCAATTTAAATATTTTGGTTAGAGGTCTGACTTTCTTTTTGAAGGCAGTGTAATCCCTGTTGGGAATGCAGTTTGCTTGTTCTCCTCTCCTTCTGCTCAGCCAGAGGAGCTGTGCCAGCAGAAAGCACAGTGAGTTTCTGTCCTGCTGGAGGAGAACAGCCAAGAGGTGGTGCTGTGCCATTCCTGGGTCTGGAGAAGCCTCTCAGCAAAACCGTGTGCTCGTAAAACTCACAAAGCTCTCAGACTGCAAGCACTGGTTTCTCAGCATGTAAAAAAAAAGCCAGTGAGTTTCAAATATCCTGCTATTAATAGGGTATTTTCATTTAATATCTGTTGAATAAAGATCCCTGAGTGTTTTGGTTTGAGGCTTGTCGATTTTGCTGTCAAATCCTAATGAATAAAAACGATCTAAAGCAAAGGGAAGCAGAGTCAATGAGATTATTTTTTAACTCGATGGCCTTTTCCTAAACTTCCCTAGGCTAAAAGTTTGCATCCTCAGCGAGCTAATTACCCGTTGATTCAAAGTAAAAAAAGTTCTCAAGTGCCAGCCTGGACACTGCCCAAACTCCTGAATTCTGTTCCTTAGAAACATCAAGACTGAAGCCAACTGCAAATTTGGACCAAGTTTTTGTGTGCACATTAACGTGTTTGCGTGTGAAAATGAACCAACAAGCTCAAGCTAACTGGTAATGAGCAAACTTTAAAAGGTTTAGGAGTTTCTAGCACAGAGCATCTTCATTTCAGAAACAAGAGAGAGCCAGCGCTCTCACACTTTTGAGGACTTTGGAGTTTTCAGGATGGTAAAGCAGAAATCGCTTCTCCTTCCACTGTAGGTTGGCAGAGCTGTGTGCTTCAATGGATAACTCTGGGCAGTTTATTTAACAGCTCTGTGGCTGATCAAAGAAACAGCAAAGAAACTGTGCCAGCGAGCTGCAAACACACATCTCTGAAGAAAAGCTGCTCCTCACCCCCAGTGTCCACAACCTTCCACCCAAGGCAGCAATTTGCCTTCTCCATCACCACGTGAGCAAGCTGCTCGTGCTGCTTTATGAACACAAAATTAAACAATTAAACTTACAATTGGATCACTCAAATCAAGGCAATTCCTAAAAAGTGAGGATGCAGCCAGTGGGCAGGAACTTTTGCATGTTACAGGATAAGCTTTTTGGTATCAAAATATCTTTAAAATCCAATTTTCGGTTTCATTTGCATCAAACCCTCTAGGAAACAAACAAACAAACAAACAAACAAACAAAAAACCAAAAAAACCCACAAAACCACAAAAACCTAAAAAAAAAACCAAAAAAAAACAAACAAAAAAACCAACCAAACAAAAAAACCCAAACCAAACAAAAACACCAAAACCAAACCAAACAACAACAACAACAACAAAAAACCACAGAAAAACCCCCACAAAAAACCCCCCACAACAAACAAACACNCAAAAAACCACACCAAAACAAAAAATAAAACAAAACAAATAAACAACACCCCACAAACAACAACAACAACAAACCAAAAAAAATCCCACCAAACTTTCTGGAATTTATATTTTGACCCATTTTCCTAAAAATCTCTCAAATTCCTTCAAGTGGAGAAAAAACCAAAGGGTTACCTTGGTAATAATTCAATCATACTTTCTAAATAGCAGCAGTGCTACGTCAGTAAATAGAATTATTGACATTTATTCTTCTAGCACACAATTCCTTGACATTATAAGCTTACAGACCTGTACACACAAACATCCTGATGTGAAATCCAAGGCTGAACATCCCTTCCAGACAGACAGCCCCAAGTGACAGAGACTTCAACTTTACATCAGTTATATGCTAAAGTTGCCTCAGACTTGAATTTTTTCCCTCTATTTACAAGTATCTGCTAATTAAAATTATTTGTCCTATTGTTTATTTTATAAGAATTAAAATCTACCTTGCTAGTCTACCAGTCTTTTATAGGAATAGTATGGATTTTCTCTTCTAGAATAGGTTACCACAGTTCCTGCAAGTTTTACACAGGCCATGAGGTTTTTAATTTTTTTTTTATTTATTTCTCATTAATATCTCCAGATTTCCTCTAGCTTTTCTTTATCTTCCACCAAAAAGGGATCATGTTGCAGCTGAGCTCCAGCAATGCATGTTCACACTACTGAGCATAGCAACGAGGCCACTGACATGCAAGAAACCTCCAGAANGAAACCTCCAGAAAAAAAAATAAAATTGGAAAAAATAAAATAAAAAAAAAAATATATATATATATATAAATAGCCATCCATGTAATCAGCCCTGAGAAAACAACAGTTCCATCAGGATGATATCATCATCCTGCTGATGAATTAACTGAATTGACTGAAATCATCATTGCAGTTACTCTGGGTGGTTCTGGTTAATCCAGAGCAAGAGTAATGGACTCAATGATCCTTCTGGGTCCCTTCCCACTCAGAATATTCTGTGATTTAGTGTTTTTATGCTTCAAACATGGCATGTACACAGGTGGTTATTTATCTTGTGGGAAGAAGGAAAAGAGTGACGTGACAAGAGCTTATTAGAAAATCCATGGTTTGCACAATTTTGCACTACTGCAATACTAAAACTCAGTTAAAAACACAAGAAGTATGTGGGCTACACTAGGAAAACAGACTTGGAAAACTTTATAACACCATAATCCACTAACATGAGCTTTTTGTTCCTGTTTTCATTTTGTTCACTTTAGAGAAGAAAACAAAAACAAAACAAAACAAAAAAACCCCCTCTATCAATATCTATCTCTATACACACAGATATTTTTAAGTTCAGAATAATAAAAGCACATCTAAAACAATTTTAAAGGGGTCCTAAGCAGCTGTATTTTCAGTTCTGCTCTTCCATTCATCCAGTGCTCCCGTTCATATCAGAACATAAATGACCTTAGAAGCTGGTTAGATAATAAGACAATCAGGTCATAAAATTTAAAAAAAAAAAAAAATAAAAGGAGACCTCAAATGGACATGAACATAATGTCCCTGCATTACGGAGCCTTAAACTCCCATTAAAATTCTCATTCAGAAAAAATTGGCCTTAATTCTCTGCAGCTTAATTGCTTTCAACTTGAAGAAAATTACTGATAGGGTGACTTAAACCATGTAGCTTTTTGCCTGGACAACTCAGTTATTAAATTAAAAAAAAAAAATTAAAAAAAATAAAATTTAAAAAAAAAAAAAATTGAGACTTCCATTCCAGGGAGAATAACATGTCCATTTCTGAGTCTCCCTCACAAGAAAACAAATTCTAATTCATCGATCTCTGGTAATTTCAGTAAAAGAAGAGCATTTTGAGCAGAAGCTTAATTAGTGAGCACAGGGAGGGTGTAAAGCTCAGTGGGAGGACACTCAGTGTTGGGTCAGCTGTGCACGGCCCCAGGCAATGCAGCTCAGGAGTTTTATTTGTGCTGTTGCTGCTCATGTGCTCAGCCTGGTTTGCTGAGGCAGGTCTGATCTTTGGGCACAGAAGCACCAGGCAAAGCTGGTTTGGGTAAGGAAGATGCTGTGGTTTGACAGCTCAGCTCTCTGGGAGAGCCTGAGCCTGCTGAGAGAGGCACAGCACTGCCCTCCTGCTCCTCTGCACCAAACTTGATAAGTGAAGAAAAGTTTTACTGACTTACAAGCTATTTTTTTTATTATTATTATTTTTCTTTTTTTTTTTTCTTTTTACAAACCACAGCTATCTTGTGATTCGCAGATATTTTCGTATTCCCACTGATTTTTTTTTTTTCCATACTTGCTGACACATCTCAAGTATTGTTCCTCTTAGTAGCAATATATGAAATCCATTACAGGGCACATGCTGCATGAGAAAAAAAGGCTCACTTTAGTTCATGCTTCATGAGTATTATTCTGGTTAGCTTTTTATTCTCCAGGCAATATTGATATAATACCAAGTCTCAGAACATCAGTTCTGAACTATTCTAATAACACTGCCAGTGTTCCCTTTGCCAGCTCTTTCACAAAGGATTATTATCAAGAAATACAGCCTTTGTCCCTGCTATCAGTACCTGTTTTTTTCTCTCTGAATGCAACTTGCTTTGGGCACCAAATGCAGCCCAACCTTCAGGGTCTATGCAGAAGACAGGATATTAATTATACTGATCCATTTTTATTTTCAGCCATGTTTGATTAATGAATAGATTTGCCCAAGAGCAAACACACGTCATTACTTGAGGACATGCATGTACCAAACCTGGTCAAGCCTGTTCTATTTTTATTGTTTGGATGATAGTTGTCCCTTTGATCCAGAGCAAGGATCTGACATTTTAATGCAGTTAGGTCACGGGCTTGAGATTATAATTCCTTCAGTTTTGTCAGTGACTCTGAGTCCTTTTAACTGAATTAGCTGATTTTTTCATACAAGCTCATTTCTTTGCATGTTCATAAATCAAACTGTATTTATTTATTTATGTTTTAGCTTGCTGGAAAAAAGAAACCATAATTTCTCCTATCTTCTGTTTGCACATGAATGCAGAATGGTCACATCACATTTTGGGAAGGAGAGCAGATGTGACAATACCCCTTGCTTCTTTTTCTTACCAAGAGCTGCAGCCACAAGGTTTCCCAGTGAGCAGACCTGTGCTGCTGCACTGGGATTGAAGTTTCAAGGGAGAAAAGATCCAGAGGTGAAAGAGTTTTGTGTCTCAGTTTCTTTAAAACAATTAAAATTTAAAGATGGAATAGCACAGAACCGGAGGCAGTTTTGCAAAACCTGAGATCAGACAAAAAAAATCTTTTTTTTTTTTTATAATTTCCTAGCAAGTATTTGCACTAAAGGGATAACAAAAAAGTGGAAATAATTTTAAAAAGGTGGTATTGGATTTTTTTTTTTTTTTCTTTTGCCTGATTAAGTATCTTTGCTTCTTTTATCTTATTTTGGATTTATGACACCATCTCCAACTGTTTATAGCCTGAAAGAGGTTGTGGAGGGGAAGAACGAGCAAGAAAACATTAATTCTTAATTCAAACTTTCATATTATGATTAGTTACTACAAAGTGGTTTTGTTTCTTTTTTTTTTTTTTGTTTTTGTTTTCTGTTTTTTGTTTTTTGTCTTTTGTTGGTTTTTTAACTGAAGAAGATTCCTTTTCAGGTCATCCTTAAAACTTTTTTGAAGTGAGTGGGTCTTATATGTATCTTACAGCGCTTTGAAAATCTTTTTGACAAGAAAAAGGACTGAGCTCTTTTAATAATGGCATGTTATTAAACCACTAATGATTTGGCTGTTTAAAAGTGGGCTTTAATGATTATAAGTCTCTTCTTTGATCAGCAGAAAATAGTGACTAATCTGAGAGGGAAAAAAAAAACCCAAAGTTTTAAGACTCAGAATCTCTCCTAAGCCTAGTGGCTGCTATAAAAGCTCAAAGGCAAGAGAGTAAAAAGAGAATAAAACAGGCAGCAGAAAATAAGTGCAGATGTTTTATTTTTACCCTGAAATACTTCCCTATCTAAATAAAAATGAAGCAAATAAAGAAAAAAATACATATATATGGTTTGACCTCCCTTCCTTTTTGCATTTCTACTCTTCCTCCAGTGCAAGAATTTTCAGCTCCTCACTGATACCTCCAGGCAAGTATGAGGTGAATGCAAACTGTTCATTGTGCCTAATACAAACTGCATTTATGGTTCAAATTTTAATTTTTTTTTAAAGACATAGGTACAGAAAACCAAAAAGAAAACCAGAATTTCTGTCAATAAATTTGTTTTAGGAAGGTCTCTCTCCACCCCTCACCAGCTGACTTGGCCTTTGCTGGCTGTTGTGGATTTCCTAATGCAGGATTTCAGGGCTGGCCTTGGGTTCTGTCCCATCAAACATTCCATTGGAGACCTCACCCACATTTTATCCAAAATCCCCACCAAGACTGGCTTACATGTCTGCCCATGATGCGAAACAGGTTGAGTTGTCAGCCCCAAAACTCCTTCTCTTTATATCTTCAATCTCTTTGACTCGTTAAGGGCTGTTTTTCATCCTCTGGGATGGCTTTTCCATACCCCAGGCACCATCTCCTGTGAATGGCTCTCTAATAATAATTAAAAAAAAAAACAAAACCAAAACCCTTTTCATTCAATGATGTGCAAAACTTTTCCCATTCCCTTTGATTTTTAGTAAAAAGTGCTCGCTGGACTCTACCTTTCATTTTGATCAGACCAAGAAAAGCAAACATCCCACACACAGCTAAACAAAGAGCATTTCCAACAATATCTAAACACCCTGCATGACATGACAGCAGGGCTCACATGACTAACTCCCAATTTCCTCCTCTTACCTCTACCAGATTGCAGAGGTAGAATACATTCAAAACTTAAAAAAAAAAAAAAAAAAAAACCAAAAAAACCTAAAAAAACCCACAAAAAAAAAAAAAAAAAAAAAAAAAAAAAAAAAAAAAAAAAAAAAAAAAAAAAAAAAAACCCACAAAAAAAAATAAAAAAAAAAAAAAAAAAAAAAAAAAACCCACAAAAAAAAAAAACCAAAAAAAAAAAAAAACCCACCAAAAAAAATTAGAAGAAATACGAAAAAAGAAAACTAAAAAGGCAGAATTAAATGCTTCTTATGATTTTTCTTCTAGGTCTCTCAAATATGGTATTTTAAAGCTGCTGTTAAACTCTCTCCTTCTACAGAAGGCTGAATTTCAAAATGCCTTCTTACCCCTTTGCTTCCTCCTATCTTCTGAAGGTTTAGACTGAGGCAAGTTTCCCCATTGTGTTTCACACAATGACATTACGTATTTTTAATTATCATTATTATTTTCATACTGTGCCTTTGATTTGAGCCACAGAAGAAATCTGTGCTTAGCATCTTCAGAATCAAAAGGGAAGTCCACAGAATAATATTTTAATTTATTTTTTCCTCAGAACAAATTTCGGAGATGATGCAGTAGATACCTTCAGCTAATAATTCTTGTTTCCCTTGCTCCCCTTTGTGAACCCCAGAGCTATCAACTGGTTGCTATTACAGATTTAAATGCAACAGAGTATAATTTTTTTTTTTTTTGCTGTTGTGCATTTGTTTGTTTTGTTCCTGACTCACTAACATTACCAAGAAATGGCACATAACACCATAGCTCATTAATAGCTGTTCTTCAAGCATCATCCTAACACAATCTCTTCTTGTATTCATTTACAAACCTTGTGTGGAAGAAACAAGCAGAGCCTGTGGGGGTTTTTTGGGGTTTTTTTTGGTTTTTTTTTTTTGTATTTCTACACCATAGCAGAAGGAAAAGCTGATTAAAAGATTTATTCAAATATTTACATGACACACACTGTTGCAGTATTAAAATGTGAGCTTGCTCCTTTCGCAAATCTCTTTACAAGTCTTTTTTTTCTCCCCTTTGTTCCTAATGCAACTTTTAAATGGCAGTCACAAGTTTCAGTGACTCTGGCCTGGAATTGTGCATCCCCTCTGGTTCTTCTCTTCTCCCCTCAATCCACCATCTCTTTTATTGGCCTCCAGTGTGCACGGGCAGCCCAGCAGAAAGCCACCCAGGTCCTGGCTGCATCACAAGACAGGTCAAGGTGAGGCCCCACCTGCAGAGCTGCCTCCAGCCCTGGGATCCTCAACACAGGAAGGACGTGGAGCTGCTGGAGTGACTCCTGATGTCACAAAGATGCTTCCAGGACTGGAGCCCCTCTGCTCTGGAGCCAGGCTGGAAGAGCTGATGGGGTATTCACTGTGGAAAAGGGAAGGCTCTGGAGAGATCTTAGAACCTCTTCCAGTGCTCAGAGGCTCCAAAAGAGCTGGAGAGGGACTTGGGACAAGGGATGGAGGGACAGGACAAGAGGGAAGGGCTTCAAGGAGAGCCGGATTGCATGAGGTACTGGGAAGAGATTTGTCCCTATGAGGCACCAGAGGGTGCCCAGAGAATCTGTGGCTGCCTCCTCCCTGGAAGCATCCAAGGCCAGGTTGGACAGGGCTTGGAGCAACCTGGGATAGAGAAGCTGTCTCTGCCCATGGCAGGGAAACTGGATGAGTTTTAAGGTCCTTTCTAAACCAAATTATTCTGGAATTCTATGATGATTCTACGGAGGTCTGTGTAGGAGGTGTGTAAGCCATTTCCTCACTCCCATTGCTGCTCCTTCCACACTCCAGCCTTGCTCTGCACATCCTCTTTGCAATGCCACCCCGTGTAACCTCTGGTCACACATCTCCTTATGTTTGAACAGTTTTCTCAGTGGATGCTACATCAATTCCTTCCACATTTCAAACCTCCTCCCTGAAGTTCATCGTTTTCCATAAGCCTGAGAAATAAAGTCAGAAGTTATGGCTGGCGTCCCAAAAAGCATCACAGCCATCAGTACAAGCTGCACATTTCTGGAACCAGGAGTAGCCCCAAGGCTGCAGCCTCATCTGCTCTTCCTGTCCTTTCCCCATACTCTGGCATTCCCAAAGAAGTCAGAGAATGGGTATGAGGAGAAATTACAACACATTTTTATTATTCCATGTACGTCAGATGTCTGAGCAGTGGGACCAGCACTGGTGTTGGGAGGGAACTGCAGCACATCCCCCTGCTCCAAGGCATTTCTGCTTTGTAAAATGGTGCAGTGCATTCTCCATGGCCATTGTGGTGCAGTGGAAGGCAACAATTTACCTTGAACACCAGGGGCAATTAAGCAGACATATTCACAGAATAAATATGAAGATGGACACAGTTAGCATTCCACAACAGTAATTTCTAATGCTCCTGAATGCATTCAGATATCACATAGCTTGAACAAATGACATTTTATGCTTCTTATTAAATACAAAGAGATGCAGAGCCATAAAAAAAAATAAAATGCTCTGTGTAGAGACATTTAGCTGGTTGTGGCAGAGCTGAGAGAGAACCTAAATCTGATCTATCCTCTTGTGAGTTTTAAATGTGTTACTTTCCCTATCATCAATGCCCGGTGATCAAAGTCTCATGAATAGGCCAACAGAATACTGGCTGGAATAATCTGAAAAACCATTCCCCGTGAGTACAGCAGACCTGAAGAGAGGAGCTCAGCTAAACCCATTCTAACTCAGCCTGTATTTGTTTCATGTTGACAGTCAGCAGCACCATCATCAATTTTACACCAGTTTCATGGACCAGCAAAAGTAATCACTTCTGTTCCTTGACCACGGAAGAAAAGAAGTCCTGTATTAAAATTTATCAAAGCTATGAACTGCAGGCATATGGAGCCAAACATCTTAGTTCCTAGGCATTTGATAGATAATATTGTATTGTAAAACAATTTATTCTCCCACTCTGTTGCCAATTGCCTCTTTATTTCCTGCTCTCCTTGTCCCAGCTTTTCCTTCAACCCATGTTTCACTGCCGTGCCCGGGCTCTGAGGTGCTCCCAGTGATCAGTGGAGACACATTTTCTGCCCCTGGAAATGCTCTCCTTAACATAGGTCTGATACTAACACTGTGCTACTCTTAATTGATGACTAGCTGATGTAAGAGATGAGTATCAGAACTGCAAAACCCCTAAATAGGTAAGATACCAGTTCAGTGAGGGAAGCAAGTATTTTTCTGGTGGGTGTCTGGAATAACCAAAACATCAGACACAGTTCAGATTGATAAAGTGCTGAAATCCTGCCAAAGTAACATGCTTAGGTGAGAAACATAACAAATGTGGCTCTTCAAGAGCTCTGTGAATAGCAGGGTCTTTCTTCTCACAATTTCAAATTCAGTTTTATGAAAAGTTCTTTCACTCCCTGTGTGACATGAAAGAAGCTTAGCAGCTCAAGTTCCATTGTAAGCTCATAGGAGAATATATCAAACCATCACCACTAAACATCTAACAGAACTTGCAGGCACAGAGATGTAAAATTAACCACACTCAGAAAAGATATTCCTGAGTGCAGCGAGGGGAACCACTTGGAAGGAGCAAATTTTCCACCATGTCATGGTTGTTTTATGGATAAAAGCAGAATTTCTGGTTCACGACACAACTAAACTCCTCACACACGGACGTGAACATGCAACAATAGCAGGGCTTGACCCTGTGCTACCACAGGAAGTTTATCACAGACATAAAGGTTTAGGATCACACTCTGATTTTCTTAGCATTGAAAATGGCCTCCTCTGTGCAAGCAGCAACTCATTCAGAGCTCAACTTGCTATATAGTTTTTAGTATGGATGTTTTTGTGAATTTTTTTTTTAATAAAATAAACCCACCAAGTGACCCAAACAGCAATATCACCCTAAGACCCTGACACCAAAACAAGTCTCAACTATGATCAGCATGAGAGTTAAAAGAAAAAAAAAAAGGACAGAAAAGAAAAAAGACAAAAGAAAGGATCAGGAGATTTGTAAATAGCCAGAATGCTTTTTCATTATCTGTTTGCATTCTGGATCAAACACCAGTCAAAAACTAACATCATTAATATATAAATTGGGGTTTAGCAGTTAAAAGTATGTTAGGTATCCAATTAACAGAACAACATATGTCAGATAATTAATAACAATGCCAAAAATCCCCAGTAATGAAATAACTGCTGAACTGCAATACACGTATTGTGAGAAAATTTTCTACACAGTGTTTTCACCACCAAATAAATAGAGATTGCTTAATCAGAATCACACTGTAAAATATCATGATCACCTGTGGCCTTTCCTACTGGGCAGCACTTCCCTCTCCCTAAACCAGCAACCCTTCACCTTGCACATGGCACTGAACAGGTGACTGAGCAGGAATGGTTTGCAGCCAGCAGATAACAATTGGTGGAAAAGTCTCTCATTTTTCTGTCCCTCCTCACAAAACCAAAGGCTTGGGTGCAATTCCTGCATCCCTGACAGGTAAGATTAGCTAATGGCAAGCTTTGGATTCATCCAGTAAATTCGGGAGAGATTATACAAGTAAAAGCACAGAAGAAAGGATGCTGTCAGCAAATACGAAAGCTTCAAGTTCTTTCATATCAGAACTTGCAGAAAATCAATTTCTACATGAATTTTTATTTTTCTTTTAGAACAACTCTGCAGTGAGATCAAGTCGAGCTTACCATCTGCTGCAGAGAGAAATACAGCCACACTCAAGATCACATTATCAAACTTCTTTGTGAACTTTACATGCAAGCTGTTCCTGTCAGAATTGAAGTCGTTGTGATAATGCTCCTTAATATTCGTTCAGGCTTTAAATAAGGACTGACAAAAGTCCACATATGGATGACAAGCTGTTCTACTGTAAATATTTTTGTATTTGTTGAGAAGGGGCTTATGGCAGTTTAGGACATATTCCATCAGGGATTTTGGTCTGAACTTCTTACTGACTAATAAAACCAAGAAAAAATCCTTGTTCAAAACTCCTCACCAAAAATTTAGTTTTAAATTAACTTGATGTTATTTCCTACTCCTATTTAGTTATGCTTTTACACCATTGTTGCTTAAAAACTTTTCCCAGCTGGTGGATGTTATAGAATAGAAGACATTTACTACTCTGTTTTTAAGCGAGGCTTAATTCCCAGCTGGCACTGAATGTAGCTATCTGTGGAACAGAAAAAGGAAATACAACGTAATTTTACCATTAGAGCTGACCCTCTAAAGCACAGTAAAAAAAAAAAAAAAATAAATTCTTCCACTTTCTTTGTGTAAATAAACTCATTAAACTCATTTCCAATAGCCCTGCAAACGAGGGGATACAGCATAAAAATCCTTCAAAAATTCCTTTCCCGCATCCTCTAGTTAGAAACACAACTTACAGAAAAGCAAAAGCAAACGTTGCGACAAGTAGGGATTAAATTGCTTTCCCAGGTTTGATTCCATTCTGAGAAGGCGCATGCTGCAATAATTATTGCAATTAGCACAGTTAACCATTTGCCCCAAGTTCATTACACATTATTGTTTCAGTATAGCAACCACACAAGGAACTCAACGCGGCAAAGGAAAAACAGTGATTAAAACACCTGCGTGCAACAGATGCATTATGTGCAGTCCCAGGCAAGAGTGCCTCACGTAAAAACAGCCCCAGTGCAAAGAAAAGAGCCTTACCCTGCTGCTGGATCAACAGCTATGGCCTTGGGGTTGTTGAGGTCCAGCTCGATGAGGGTCACGCACACTGACCCGTTCTGGCTGCAGACGAAGATCCTGTCGCTGACGTCGTCCACAAAGTAAAAATTCCCCGTGATCCAGTCCGTGGCTATTTGCTGCACGTCTGCCAAAATGAAAAGGGAGAAAAGAGAGAAAAAAAGGAGCTCAGGAGTGCAGTTCCAATCCAAGGAAGCGACTGCTGCCTGCTCTGCCAGCAGATGCTCCGCTCGCTCGCAGAGCTCCAGCTGCTTTACATCGATTATGTGGTTTCTGATAAGGAAGCCAATTCTCACTACACAAATAGAGGTTGGGGAGAATTTTTCCTTTTTAAATACAGACATCTGATTGCAACCACAGCGGCATGAAAGGTCCACATTTGTTTTGAGCTCTGTTAAATATTTTTAAGTCTGTCACTGTGATTTTTTTATGATATCCTCAGAAGCAACTCCACAGAATGATGGTGCACCTGTGAAAGAGCTGAGACACTGCTGGTCCCAGATTGCTGGGGGAAGGCAGCTCTGAAGCCACTCAGATTCTGAATTTAGGGCTCTAGGATGTCTGCTAGACCCTGGGATGGGACATTGGTAAAGGACAAAAGAGTTTATTGGTTATTTTTGAAGGAGACTAAAAGCAGACCAGAAATACTTAACAGAAATAAAAATAAATATGATATGCACATCTAAACCTTATCTAAGCATTCATTTTCATTTTAAATGCTTTTCCTTGTCGTTCTGGGATATCTGGCTGCTGCCAGATTTCTAATAATTGTCACAAGAAGTAGCACTGAAGTAAATTTTTCTGTGATAACTTAGAGACAATCACTAACAACCAAGTTTTCCTTCTCAGGACACTGTGGCAGCTTCACAGCACCCTAACACTGCTGCTCCCTCAGTTCTTTTCCTTGTGGGAACCTGGAACCTCACTCTGGAAATGACTTATAAATTCTCCATTTTTCTTGTGAATGAACTGATCTGCCCATACACCACTTTGTTATAATAAGCTAAAGTACAGAAAATTGCAAAGAACATAACTTTTATTTTTAACACAAAATAACAATTTTATTTAACTAAGATTTATTTTCTTCCTCTTCTTATTGACAGTACTGCATTGATACCACTCTGTAGGACAGAATTAGGTATTCTTTATTAAAGAATGCTTCAATTAATAGAAAAAAAATATTTCCTGTGAAATGTTTTCAATGATCAATATCAATGATTTTTGATTTAAAAGAACCAATTAAATATGTTTATTATATTACAGTGCTCCCAGAATAGTGCTAACATAAGCTGAGATTCTGTCATGATGAGAGAAGCCAGATGTGATAAAATATCATTACATATAGTAATGATTTTTTTTAAATGAGTTTTTTTTTAAATGAGTTTTTTTTAATGAGTTTTTAATTAAAAAAAACAACCAACAAAAAACCAAACAAACAAACAAACAAACAAAAAACAAAAAAAACCCAACTTTTAGTTTCCTGTATGTTTATAATCCTTCAGATAGGGGAGTTTTTAGGTTTGTTTTCCACAATCCAATTCATAAAAACTATTGCCCCCATCACATCCACGCTGCACTGGAGAGTAGTAAGTAAACTTGACTGAACAAAAATTGTACTCATTGAGTTTTTGATGATATCTCAGGGCTCATGAGCCTCATACTTGCTGAAAACAGAAATGGGAGCTCATTTGTTGTCCTTCAAAGTGCAGGTAACTTAAAAGAGATTTACTCAGTGAAATGCCAGAACACCAACTGTATCCCACCTCAGCCACCCTATGACAGAGTTCACTATTGACTTCTGTCTCTCCCATTCCTGCCTTTCCTCTACTCATTTCCCTTTTAATTCAAGTGAATATTGTGCTGATAGCTCCTATTACCAAGATCTGCTGAGCCAGAATAAAGAAATGTTCCATTTAGCCTGATATCCAAACTCCAGAGGAGACAAGTGTCAGATGAACTGTGAGACATGTGAGCATCTGACAATAGGAGGACAACACTTTTTTTTTTTTTTTAATTTTTTTTTAACGCTACCCAGACCCACATAGCTTANTTTTTTTCCCTCCCTTTTCCCAAGCAAAATATGGGACAAGCTTTTAAAAATTCCAGAAGAAAACTCTGTGCCTCTGGAAATCAGTAATAGTTAAAGCTTTTTTCAATGTGCCTGCTTACCATTTTCTGAAGTTGGATCCATGGAATGAAAAAAATTATGGTTTACTGATTCAGGGAGACTTTTGAAAATTGCAGATAAGCTTCTGTGTAACAGAGGCATTTCAGAAAATACCGTTTAAACAGGACAAAAGGTACAAAAGGGATCCGATTTCAAACATTTGCAGAAATAAAACTAGTAATTAAATTCCTGCAATGAGAGCTCTAGAAGATTGCTGTGCACTGGGAAGTGGATGAAAAGGAGCAAGGGTAAGTAGCAGCCTGTTGGAGGAGGGTATGTTTTCCTTACTGTGTGAAGAATGTACCTATTTTTAGCTCAATGTGATATATACATGAAAGGCACATCACACACAGGTTACTGGATTTGTTAACAAACCAGTACTTACAGTTATAAATTTTTTGCTCTGCTCTTTCCTTAGGTTTTTGGTAACATATCACAAGAAATTGCACCAAAAAAGCTTGGGGTTTTTTATGGACACCAAGAATGACTCATTCAAGGTCGTATCAGGGATAACCATTTGCATTAGGTAGTTAAAACTGAGCTCAGCATTCCAGGAAAAGTGAGATATCCAGAAGCAATACCACACCAAAAACTTTGTGTCAAACAGCTCTGGTAGGTCTGGACACTTATTTATCCAAGTTCCCTGGCCAGCAGGATGCCTTTGGGAAGGGCATGGAGCTCCCAGCAGCACAGGCTACTGGAGAGGTTTAGGCTCATTCCAACTGCATTCCTTGTAAAGCTGCCCTTTCCAAAGCAGGCCATGTTTCAAGACTTTTATCACTGAGTTTCCAGAAAAAAAAGCCACCAAAAAACAAAACAAAACAAAACAAAACAAAACAAAACAAAAAAAAAAAAAAAACACCAAAAAAAAAACCAACCAAAAAACCCAAAAAAAGAAACAAACCAAAAAAACAAAACAAAACAAAAAAAAAAACCAAAAAACAAAAAAACCTAAAAAAACTAAACAAACAAACAAAACAAAAACAAAAACAAAAAAAACCCCAACATATTAATTCACAGTAATTCTCTTCAGAAGAACAGACTTCCCCAGAGAGCTAAGAGCACTTCCCAAAAAACCACGGCAGTCATTAGCAATGGATGTGGTGGTCACAGTGGCACCTGGGTGTTGGAGACACCACACCATGGATCTGCTTTGGGGTTTGTCTCTGCTCTGTGCCCTCTGCACTGGACACATCCACCTTCTCCCAACAGAAGTTTGTAATGAATTGTCCAAACCCACTCCCCCATAAATGAAATTCTTTAGGAGAAATCCCCCCAGCTGGCAGATAATGGGTTTGGTGATCCCTCATTTTCATCTCCATGGTTTGGCAGCAGCTCTGCATGAAGCTGCTGTGAATGGCTCCCCAGTTTTCACAAGAGTTTCAAGCACTGTGAACCACAGAGATAAGGCTTTGGTTGAATTGGGGACTTTTAAAATATATATATATAAAACTTCATGTACTCAAGAAGTTACTGAATTCATTTCATGCCTATTTCTGGATTCATATATAAACCCCACTACGTGCAGATGTCTGGTCCACTCACATCTTTAAAGTAATTAATCTTTTTTTTTCTTTCATTCAGAAAGAATGGTTTCAGAAGTCTCTAAAAAGAAATGCTTCCCCTTAAAAACACACATATTTATTCTAAGCAATCTTCTGTATATTTCTGAGGGCTTTTCCTAGATTAATAACAGTTTCCTTGGAGCATTTCTGCCAAATGTGATCATCTTTCCTTTATTACTTTCTAAAAAACTAGGATTTCCTCTAAAGGACTTCATAAAGAATAGTTAAGACAGTATATAGGTTAAATTCTGCTCTATTTAATGACATTATGTAGACTGTGGGCACAGCAAAAGTATGTCTGGAAGTGAACTTTTCCTGTGTCTTTTAAACACGCAGACATTATTAGACCTTTAGAGAAAATAATAATTTCATATGAGGCTGGCTAAATCTTCAAAGGGTCCTGGAAATACATGTCTTATGGCCAAACCATAGTTTATGGAAATCAGAGGAAAAATAGAATGGCTCTCTTCTTTTGCTTTGATTTTCCAAAATAAATCTTGTACTGTATGAATTATTGCATTTATTTCCATTTCAAATCAAGACTTGCACGAGACTTCAGATCTCCAGCAGAAGGGAAGGAAAAGCAGTGACATATTCTTCTATTTCTGTTGCTGCTGTACTCAAGGATTTTGGCCATGAACTATCTATTAAAACCAGTACTACATTAACAGATTTCATTTTTCCCAGTTGTAAAACAAAAATTAACAAGCTTTTTCCTATTAAAAGCTTCAGAAAAAAACATTCCTTATTTTTAATGTAAGAACTGATCTGAGCAAACTACTCAGTGGAATTCTTGAGTTGTTGGAGTGTTTTTGAGAAACTTGTAAGTGAACCAGGGAATGATTTTGGGTGAAATTTAATTAAAATTTAAAATGTTCCTTGAACTCTCCATATGCTTCTTGTCAATGATGAAAGAGATAGAGCATTTCTCACTATTTTAAGGGAAAGAACTTAGCTTTTACTGCCCTATATAGAAAAATTTTTCCTTATTCTGGGCATTATGCAATGAAAACTTCCTCATATATGCATATATATATATATCTGTATTGGTTGCATATTTAGATTTTCCCCATATTAATATATATTTATAAAATATATATTTGAAAGTG
>VWYO01015427.1:26423-42340 GCA_013400275.1 Rhadina sibilatrix | reverse complement strand
GCTCTTTTCCAGCCTGGACTGTTCCATGATTTTATCATCAATGAAACAGTACTTGTCTCATTTCAAAAACTGGAACAGGCCAAAGGATGAGATCAAGCATATCAAGCCTTCCCTATCTAGCTGAATGCCTTGGTTGCTGTCCTGGATTTATGGGTTGTTCTCATTGGAACTCATGACTACTGCTCTCTGCATACATATTAGAACAAATTGAGTAGGATGTATCTACAAAGATTTTATTCAAAATATCTCAAGGTAAGATTATTACTTGATGACACATGACGTGATTTTAAGCTGCATCATACTACAAACTCTGTAGGATATAGTTTTTCTGCTTTTGAGGAGGTGTCCTTATATCTAGGTTCAATACAGGATTAATAAATAAATCCTGAATAGAAATGCAGTGCTTCTGGAATGTCAGTTGCATGGAATTGTCAGTTCCATGCCTAATGCTGGATGATAGCAAAGAATATGGATGTTTACTGTTGGAATGGAAAACTTATGATGCTGGTTATAACTGCAACTCCAATCAAGTTTCTTCTAACTACATGTAGAATTTTAAACACAAACAGTGTGACTTTTTTTTCTTTTTTTTTTTTTTCCCCCCCAAGAATGGAAGCACAAATTGTTTGCAAACAACTCTTAGTCTGGTGGGGTTTTTTGTTTTGTTTTGGGTTTTTTTGGGTTTTGTTTTGGTTTGGTTGGTTTTGTTTGTTTGCTTTTTTGTTTGGGGGTTTTTTGTGTTTTTTGTTTGTTTGTTTGGTTGGGTTTTTTTTGGTTTTTTTTGTTTTTTTTTTTGAGAGGCTATGGCTCAAATTGAGAAATGTGTTTCTTATTCCTCAGAAAATAAAACTCTCTGTATAAGTGATCTAAATCAAGCCAAGACTTAAGTGGCTTTCTTTCCCAGAAGACAACAACAATATATATGTATATATAAAAAGTCAGTTCTTTTTTCTGCCTACATACCATTATAGTAGTTACTGCTGTTGTCACTCCTGTTTTGGAATAAAAAGAATATAGGAAAATACATACTTGTTCAAAGAATTGGTGTGTTAATGAAAAATCATTGTGAATATGTTGGTGATTTTAAGATTTTTAAAGCTCATTTCTATTAAAATAATATTTTTGGGCCAAATATGATCAGGTAGTATCCTTTAGAATAATCTTATGTCTGTCATGGAAATTTCTGAAATCAAACTGGAATAATCTCCTTGGATAAGGAAGATCTGTTCAGTGCTAAATTGCCCTTGAGATTATACTTTCTGAGCTTCAAAGGTTTGAACTAATGATGTTCCTTTACTTAAAGTATTCTTTTTTTTGCCCAAGTCTAAAATTCTACTGAAATTAGGATTGAAAGGCCTAAATGTAGTTGGCTAAAGAAGATATTTGTAAAATGCAAGATCAGTGTTGCCTCTACATAAAAAGACATACATTTTTTTCCCCTGCTGGCTACATTTTGACCTTTGTTAAGCTCTCATATAAATTACATTTGTCTTTATAATACCACTGCTAATGACAGAGCATATTTTGTGTCTGGGTAATTGTATTATATGTTTTTCTAGGTCTGAATTACCTCTCACCTTGGGGAAGATAAAACTTGGAAGATACCAGTTTGGTTAAATTCTGATTCTTTGTTTTAAAATTTTGACAGTATGAAAGCAAGTAAGTTTCTGATTGAACATGGAGCATCCATACTTTACATAGTTTTTTTTTTGGTCTGTCATCAGACCTATGTTTAACAGATCTTTTGCTTAAGATTGACATCTACAATAAAAATTACATTAGTTGAAAGCTTGAATAGTGATTATTGCTAACTTATCTTCTACGAAGATATTCTACTCAAGGGTTACAGAAATAAGAAATTGCACAATGGCCAGATGTCACATTAGCATATGCAAATCCATCCTACTCATGCAAAGCTATTTACCATGACTAGCTGCAGACTTGCAGCACACTTGATAAGACTGTCAAAAACAACCGCTGTTGATGGTGCTGGAGCAGGAGTAAATGGTTACAATGGAAACAGAGCAAGAAATCCAAGGACTGTAAGGATAAAGTATACCACTTGAGGAAAAAAAATCTGTATATAGCTTCAGGTTGCTGGTCCCGTGAGTTAGGTGATGTTTATATGGACAAGTATACTAAATAACACAAAATAGGGAAAGTGGTATGTTGGTTTGGCTCTATTACCTGGATTTAGCTGTCAGCCTTCTGGAGCTGCTACATCACTTTCTTCTGACTACTACTTTGAGCCATCACCCTAGGTAATCAGAAGTGTCTCTGTGATGTTGATGTTAATATAAACTTTTCACCACTGCCCTATATCTCTGATTTTCACTGTATTGTGGAAGGAACATGCAATTCAGTCCTGTCCCCTGCCAGTCTCCCTGCTTGGTCTCTCCACCCAAGCTGGTCAAGTTGCATAAGTTCTCATTGACCTCTTCCTGCAACTTTTTTCTTTAGAAAAGAAAACCGCTTTCCTTTTGTTGCCTGTCCAATCCTTTTCCAGCCTCTCCTATGAGAAGAGTGGCAGGCAGTCACCACAATCTGTATTTTGAGTGTTTACAATTAGATGGAGAAACTAAGATTTCACAGCCATATAATTAAATACAATGTTAATGAATTCTGTTAGTCATATTACACTGAATCATATTAAAGTGCTTAACCATGTGCTTGAAGGAAAGAAACATTTAAAGTGAGTACTGCAAATATTCTGAATACTAATTAATTTGTTCAGAAATCCTAGTTCAGTGTTAGTTTGATGATATTAAGAAACAATGCTAATGTTAAATCCTATCCTATTTGTCAGTCAAGAGGAAATTTCCAAAATAGGAGCTCTGAAGAGCTTGTATCCACAAGTTTCTGCTGGACTTAAGGTATAATGGTGGTGAACTCATATGCGTCTATGGGTGTCCAAGCAAGTTAGTGTCCTGTTCATTTATTCAAGTACCCAAAAGGAATCTAAGTCTCACCTTTCACTGCAGATGTTATCCAGGTTATCCAGGTTATCCATGTCTTCTATCATGGGAAGGCTCTTGTAATTGGGGAAGACTTGTCTTTAATGGCAGAATCTGTGTAGAATGACAACCCAGTTATTTTCAGGCCCTGTAGATAATGTTTAAGAAATAAGAAAATTCGTATGCAATGCTTTAGTTGCTTTTAATATGGCATTTCCTTGTGGTTTTTATTTACTAATTTTTTTTTTTTAATTTTTTCTATCAGAGTTGTACAGGTGAATTAACTAGAGGATCATATCCTTTTCTAGAGAGCATAGTTTCCTTCCAATGGGAGGCTAAAACTTTTACCTCTTCCTGCCTCTCCACACCAGGGGTGCAATAAGACTGGATACAATAACATATAATGTGGTTAAGAAACAGATTATTAATTATATACTTTTATTCAGTGTCTCTTTTCATCACTCATTACGGACACGGTGGAAGGATCTTATGTACAGAAGTTCTATCTGTAAAAAGGTGCACATGACAAAGGCATAAGAAGAGAGGCCTACAGACAGAACACAGGAGGTAACAAAATTCTGTATTGGAACACATGTATCAAGATGTTCCATGTAAGAAATAAATTTTCTACTAGCTTAAAGGAGGTAGAACTTAAATGTAACCTGAAACAAAGGTTTTTACTTACTACTGTCAGACTATTATACTTGATCTTTTTAAAGCGTGAATAATGATATTTTCTTGTGATGAAATGTTCTACTGACCCAAAGAGCCTTTGGATCCTTGCCTCATACCTTAAGGTAACTTTTCACACATCAGAGGTTTCCAAGATTAAAAAATAAAATAAAAAATAAAAAAAATAAAAAAATAAAAAAAAGTGTTGAAAAATGGCTGAAAGACTATTTTATTTATTCAACAGAAAAAGCACTCTTCAACAGCCACAACTGTCCTCTGTTGTGTTTATCCAAAGCTTGTCTGAAATACTGAATGTTTATATTTTTCATTTTGTAACAAGATGAATAGACAGTTAACAGCTCTTTTTCAAGGATTCAGACAGATGAAAATGTAAAGATTATCACAAGTACTCTAACCTGTGAAAAAGGGAACGTCTAAGGGAAAGGTAGAAGTGCATCCATCTGAACACAAAATCTTTTCAGCTCCACCAAGCCATTTTTTAGTATTCATTAAAGTACTGCAGCTTTGTAGCAGGGATTTGCTTTCAATTTTAGCAATTGGTTATTTTTATTTGATAGTATTTTGAATAATTATATTAGCCCTTTTTGAAAAATTAAGACTTATTAGTTAAGAAATTTGCTCTGATGGCTGATCAGGTGTCAAGATAAGAGTTTTTAGGGTAAGGTGAGTGATCACATATCTGTGAAATAGGAATCCAGTATTTTGTATTATGTAGCTGCTATTCAAGAAGAATAGTCTTTCACAATGGCTAATGGTCTATGCAAATATATAGCTTTTATAGTCCACATATTTTACATTTGGTTGCAGTTAAGATAGTGGGAAAACCAGACATTTCTCAGCGAATTATGACTTTTTAGTTATTTGGAGTTTTTCTCCATATAATATAGTACCATTTGTTTTCTGACAGCTGTGATTGAAACTTCTCTGACATTACCACAGACAAAAGATAAAAATATTTGCCTTTTTTCTAAGTAGTTGCTGAAGCGTCTAGAAATGGATAAATTGCTTTGAAATTTTCGGCTAATAGACCTTCTATAGAACTTCTGCTTTACAAAAATACAAATAATTGTTTGAAGACTTAATTATTAATATATTATTAGAGTCAATGAAATCACAGTGTTTTATGCTGATGAATCTCACATGAAATAGAGAGCCTTTGTGGGCTGGTAGCTGAAAGAAGATATGGGGCTGTGCTTCATATAAACTTTTTGGCTTTTTGCCAAATCAGCATGGGAACCAGTCAGAGAAATTTTAGTGATAGAAGGGAAGGGCTAAAGAATAATTACATTTCTTTTTTGCTTAGGATAAATCCTCTGAGCTGAAATAACAGCCCTCCCCCTACCCTCCTCTTCCTCCTTTGTGTGTGTGTAAAGATGTTAGTAAAGAGAGTTTTGGGGCACGTAGAACTGTGGTCCACTGTTCCAAATCTTTGGTGTAGCTGAAAAAAAGAAGTGTTTGCCATTCTAAATAAAATATGGGATTGTTTTATTTCAGTGATTTATCCCAAGATGCATACTCAGGAATTCCAAATTATAAAGATAAAGGGAAAATTTTAATCCTTTAGATGACAACTTAGAATAGTTTATACCCAGAAGTGTGATTTTAATAACAAAGTTAAAATTTCTGGTTAGCACTAGCCACCTTCTCCTTTGATAGTCTTGCTACTCATGTGAATTTTTAATCTCTCTCTGAATCATGTGTGTGTTTCATTTATTATATTTTGCCCTGCACAGAGATTCCTCATCAGCACCTCAGCTGATGAGCACCTCGGCACCCCACCCGTTAAATTGTGCCCTTAATAGAATGTGTTCTTGGCCTGTCTGGAAGTATCTTAATTTGGCCTTTATGTATACATGGTTTTGTTTCCAGAAAAGTCCTAAAACAATTACTTGAAAAAGTGACAACATATTTCAAATATTTGTGGTCAAAAAATTCTGTTTGTTGGAGTATTTTTCCCATTTTGCAAAACTGGTTGTAATGTCATCTCAAAAATATGGAACTAAAACTTGAAAGGTTAATTTTCTTCAAGAATTTTATCTTGTTTTATGATACTATATATTAATACAGATGTAGTAATAGAGAAATTGTAAAAAAATTTCGTATATAATCATTCATGCTATGCATTGAGGATCAAAAATTATTTCTATTCACTGTGGGAATTTGAAATATAATTTCCATTTCAGTTTTTATAAAACAGCATCTGATTGAAAAGAATTTAATTTTCAAAAGTGTACATTTAAAAATTACATTTGGTTTTTTTCAAAATTCATGTTCAAGGTTTTTGAAAATTAGTCTTCACTGTCTTGATATTTATTAGAATGGATAGATAATTGTGGTTTTCAGGCTCCATCACTGTAATTCCAGAACCAAGTTTTGAAACTTCCTATATTTCTAAATATTCATCATTGACGAAATGTAATATTCTGAAATATTCTGAAAGTTCCAGAACAAAAAAAAAAAAAAAAAAAATATATTATTTCCTAGTACAAATAAGCTTTTAAATTGTTCTGATTATACTATATACACTCAAGACTGTAGTGAAAACTAAGAACAAATTGTTCAAAATTATCAGTACCAGTATTTGTATTTGGCAACATTCATGTTTCATGTTTTTTAAAAAAATTCAAATTATATATTTTTTAATGTTCTCCTGCCCAGTTGGATACTTGGGCTTACCTTACATGTAATGCTTCTGATTTTGTACAACTGTCATATGAAGTTACTAACAAGATCATATCCCTAAAAATATCTCCAAAGATGGCTAAAAACTTGAAAATTTATTTTTTTAAATATTCATAATACGGTTTGAAAATGTGATTGATTTGGTGTACCAGAACATTGTGATAACTCTTATTTTAAATGCAACTAGAAAACTATTCTTTCTTTATTCTTGTGTTACAGTCAAGGTTGCTTAGTGGCAAATAATAAATGCTTTTTTTGCTTTCTTCATTTTTATTTTGAGAAGTTCTGGGGTTTTGTTATTTTTAGCACTATCTTTAAAAAAAGAAATACATTTTACTGTATTGTAAACACAATGCATATACATCAAATTTGTCTTGCATGACATTTTTCTATCAACCTGCTGAAATTATAAGATCATTTAAGTTTTCTAAAGACTGTCTTAAGGCATAGGGAAAAGCATTTGAAGCACATTTACATGGAGGTTTTTCCAACTGTCATTTTGGTATTATTTATGAATTATTAATTTATTTCCTTTTATGATTTGACTGAAATTTGAAGCTTTCATTTTAAATTTCTTCTGGCATTCCTTAAAAAATAATGGACTTAATCCATAGGAAGGAACATCTGATAAAATGGTCCATAAATATGTCTTCAGACTGTGGTGACTTACATTTTATCTACTTTTCCTCAGCAATCACTGTACTGTGAAAGGAATGGAATTTTGTCCCAGTAAGTTCCAAGCAAGCCGAAGTGTACCCATATACAGGATTAGATGGTCACTGAGGTCCTTCCTTACAATAAAAGGGATGAAATTCTCTAATTATATCATCTCCTATCATTTAGTTGTGTGGTGTTCCAAGAGTACTCCTTCTTCTCATCTTAATTCTTAAACTCTAGCTTCAAGATTCCACTGTGTCAGGGAATTTGAGTCACAACATAGAAGAGAACAGTTTGGAAATAAAAGATTCCTGTTCTCAGAGCCCTCTATGTCCTATAACCAGTGTATCAGAGAGCCTTCTGAGAGCATTAAGGGAGAAAAAGTGCATTTACAAAAGAATTTAGGAGCAGGTCTCTGGTGCACCAGGTACTCAGCTCATTAAGGAACAGATAACAGCTGATGTAGGGCAGAGATACAGTTTATGCGGAAGAGCTGTCCCCAGTGCAGAGATATAGGTAGATAAGTCATTATGTTAAGGAAAATCTACAAGATTTCAAGATTCCCTCATATACCAGGCTTCTTTTTCTAGACGAGGCTAATGTACACTGCTCAACATTTCTGCCCCTTTCTGCTTGAGAGTGCAAGTCCTTGTAAGTGATCCCTGGAATTGCTTTTAACGCCATTTCATTTATACCTGTATGCATTGCTTAGCACCCATTCAGTTTCACCCATACAGCAAGCATTTTTCAGGTTGCAGTACAGTGTTAAACTCTAAATAGTAGCTAGTAGCTCACTTACAACATCTTGGCACAGTTTCACTGTCATCCTGGGCCTCCAAGTTGTGGTCATGTGCAAGTGAGTTCAATGATCACTTGTGAGAGTTTTCTAGTATGGGCAAAACTTCAAAGTTAAAAACCTTAAATAGCTGATCACTATGTAGCAAGTATTTTTGTGGTAGTAGTGGTTAAGAAATTTATGTGTTTTAACTGCTAAGAAATCTCAAAGCTGAAAGGTATTTTCATGCTTTCCTGAAAAGAATTTTAGAAGTACATCTTTAAAATTTCTCAATCATTCAAACACAAAGGTGGCAACAACATTTTGTTTTTTAATTTAAGAAAAAACATGATTGTAGATAGCTGAAAAAGGCTGCCAGTTCCTGCCAGTTAAGTGTCAAGAGTAGTTTCTGCGATATCCTACAGTAACTCATAATTTAAAGCAGGTCTTGTTTTCTTACAGCACTGGTTATATAAAGACAGTGCTCCACTGGGAGTTTTGTTTGTCCAAAACACACATGTAATAATTATAGCAAATCCTTTTCAGGCATATTTGACCATTTTTTCCTCTTTCTTTTTCTTCACAAAATTCATCACATGCCAACCAGCTACCTGCGCACATTTATTCCGGACTGCTCTGGTTACCAATGGAACAGCTTCCCATAGGAGATATGGCTGTTCTATCCAGATAGGTTTTGATTTTTTTCCATGTACCTGAGTGTCTGCTTAGGGTAAGTCAGCTGCTCATATGATGGACCTCATAGCTCCATGACAGCACAAAACCTCCCTTTTTTATTAAAAACAAATCAACCCTGCAAACTCATAAAATGTAATTGTTCTGTGTAAACCTTTAAATTCTTAATTCTTAATTCTTAAGCCCTAAATTATATAGCCATATAGTAGTATGTCATATAGTATGTCATATAGTATGATCTCTTGCTGTTACAATTTATTAAAGAATCCAGTATGTGCTTGTTTCAACAGATTGATGGATTTTTAGTCAGTTTCAAAGACTTGTTATCTTTGAAGTTACTGTCAATAGCAAAGACAATAGTAGCTCCATTTCAATTAAGAGGTATCCTTGATTTATGCTTTCTGTTCATTTTTAAAATGATGCCTGAAAAATTGAAAGGGAAGATTTCATGCACAATGATTTTGCATGAAATTCAAAAAAACACAAAGGTTCAGTTAACATATCCAACAATGCTTGCACAATAATGGTGATTTCCATTAAAAGACTACTTTTCAATGCTGGTGGTTTTGTTATTCTGACTTTTCTAGATCTTCAGAAAAATGAAAATGTAATCAGTACAACAAAAAACATTATTGCAATGTTAACTCTGGTATTCATAAGCTCTCAGAAATCTCTCTTGGGTTTTGTGTATTGATTTAGTTTTTCCTTAGAGGAGACTGTTCTGTTAACAAAGGTGCTTTGCTGTGTGAAACAAAGGGGTTAAGGAACATTCTTTAATCAACTGAAATGCAAAAAAGAAATCATCACTATCAATAAGGAGGGTGTTACCTTAACTACATTTTTGACTTGTTTTCCAACGTCCAGTAGGAAACATACCTTAGATCCGTGTTGCTGTTATGATGGTATTTAGTGGATTATGCTTTTTTTGTAAAGTAAGCAAGTTTTTAATTCAATGCATATGCCATCTAAGGATACATTTCCTACAAGCAGTAAAGTGCTTAAAATGATAGAAATTGGTAGAATCTGCTTAGGTTCAGCAACATTTTTAGGCAAATAAATAAATGAAATCAGTTATATGGATATAAAACAAGCAAATGAATTTTTTTTCCTAGACTATTCAAATCTGGCAGCAAGAAGGGAGTAACACAAATTATTCATGTGCAATTTCTATTTGTTTGCATTGCTACTTGGTAGTAGCAATTCATTTTGACTTAAGAAGCTTTCAAATATTATATGCTAAAAGAGACTCTATGTGAAACTTAGTGAAAAAATGCCTTATAAGCATATGTATCCCTTCAAAATGGTGTATAGAGTTGCCAGAAAAGCTGAGGGCATTCTTGAAGTCAAAAATAAAATGGGTCAGGACATGTAACCAAATTCATTTGCAAGCATATTATCTCTAGTGTGTATGGGGCTTGAGTTTTCATGAATAGTTTACAAAGATAAACTGAGCAACTGCACACACAAGCTTGAAGGTACTTGTATGATTGCTATTAATAGTTATATGATGCTATTTTGTTGGCATTACATGCACATATGTGCTCTTTATATTTGCTACCTAAGGGGCCAGACTCTGACACCTTTTGCAAGTTGAAAGACGAGTACTATTTGCAGTGTGAGGTGCTAATTGCTTATTTTGTTAACTTTGCTGGAAACATGAGTGACAGAATCTGAAAGAATGTTCTGATTCAGGGAAAAATTTGCATATATTTCATTTCAAGCATGTGTTGAATCCTATTCACTTTAATTAGAATATCTATACGCTAAAAATAAAGTGTATGTATAAATTTCTTGTTGAATTGAGTTTTTTCTGCATAATTGTTTCTCCATCTATTTTGCACGTCACATCAATTCTTATTGTTCAGTTCTTTGATACTCTACTATCTACTCTATAATTGAAAAATTTACATTGCTTGGATACAATGTAACACATTTAAAAATATTTTGTTTATAAAGCAACTGTACATTATGACTGAAATAGTAGAAGAATTAAATTTTTCTTATCCCACTATCTACTGGAGGAAACTCTAACTGATGCAATATCTTCATTCTAAGAAATTACTTCTTTTTATTTTATTTATTTTTGCAAGAAATTTTATTCAAAATAGTTTGCTTGCTATCGTGCTCATGCATGTGGCTGATTTTTTTTTTTTTGCCTCTGCTTCTTATAAGCTACTCTGCCCACAATAGACCACTAAGTGAGAGCAATGGTAAGATACCATCTGCATTTTCCATGCACTTCCAGTCAAAAGCTTTTTCACTTTGTATGTTATTTTGTGTGCTGTGAGATAGCACAAGAGAGCCCTTTGTTGGGTTCTCAGCTGAGCTGTTCACACGTACTGATTCGACAAAGTACTGCTTCTTCTGCTGCTGTTCCTCCCTAAGTACTCTGCCCCAATATTGGGGGAGATATGGCTGTTATTCAGCCCTAAAAGCTGCCATAGATACAGACCACAGTTTTAAAAATAATTGAGGCATAATTTTATTTTATATCAGTGGAAAGAGTCACCTCCCAGGAAATTCCTGAGCAAGTTTGACAGCTTTTCAGTCCCTACTGAAAGAAAAGGGATCAAGTGTGTCCTTTGGACACCAGGCTGAAACAGCCTGTTAAACCCATCCTCCACCATCCAGTCAGGACTTTCTCAAATCGTTTCTATTTTCTGTGTCTCAAAGCAGTGTGGAGTTTGTGTTCTGTTCATAGTTTGTGCTATGTAAATCTCTGCTCCAGCCCATCCTGCCTGCAGCATGAAGAATCTTTTCTGCCTTCAGATGTTCCCATATGCTTTATGGTACTGCTATATTTCAGCAGCTTACCAGAAATATGTCTGATACCAAATCAATACCAAAAAAAAGAAGAAAAAAAAAATGAAATGAGAAAATTAACTGTTGTAGCAAATTCTTCTACTTCTATTCCTTTAAGGGCACATCGTAATATTCATTTACATTTATTTCTATTTAGAATATTGTTAATCTACACTGGACACACATCTTTCAATACACAATTACATAGCTATGCTTCTCAGAATAGGTCTTTTTTTTTTTAATAGTTTTATATAACTACAATATTCTGGTTACACTGAGTGTGGAAGCTTGTTAAAACAATGTATCAAATGGCTGGCTGATCTCCCTTTCCCTCAAATTCCTCCTTGTGATGAGTGTTGCTGCTTCAGGAGTTCAACAGAATGTACCAAAGTCAGGCACAGGGAGTTTGAATGCAGTTTTTGGAAAAGTTAGGACAGCACAATGACCAAGTTGGAACCATGTAGATGTAATAAATGTGATATGCAGACATCTAAGAGCTGGCCATGTGAATTTCTTTAAATACACCTATATGGACAGCCTATCTGAACCACTAAACTGAATGCTTCCTGGGTGTTTGGATTAATTATTTTCAAAAAAAGTAAGAATATTCTGTACTTGATATAGAATAAGGGCATTTGAGGTAATTGTTTAAAAAAATTAAGATAAAAAAGTTTCTTGATAAACTGAAAGTACATTTAACTTTATATTCAACAACATGTGTTTTTCCAGTACATTCCCCTTTTAGATTGACCTTTTCCCTTCTGTTAATTTCTTGCTGCCAGGCGTATACATTTTAATAACGTATTTCCATCCGTTGACTATCAAGCAGTAAATAAGTATAAAAGAGTTAATATATTTGTAGACTAATTAAGCTTTCCCTATCTCTGCACACTTTGATGACAATTTTTCTTAAAATAAGTGTGCTTGCCTATCCTTGGCATTTGGAAATGAAACTTACACTGTCATAAAACTCAAGATAAAAATCTTTTGCAGATGAAGGTGTGATAACTATGTGCGTCCTGGGTAGCAGAAAAGACAAGAGCAGATATTTTTCACAGTGAGACAATTTGCAACAGGTGACCATATTCATTCATCAAAAGTTTACTGTAAGCATTAACTGGTGGAACACAAGTACCTGTGGAGCAGACAAAGATTAATTATACCTGTGCTCACACAGTAATGTTTGTGTTCCAAACAAATTATATTTGCTTCAGTTTAAATGATGCATAAGTCTGATAAGTGCAGATGAACGTGTGTTCAGGATGAGTGAGCACACTTGTTTGAATGTCATATTTATCCCTGTATTTTGTCAGAAAATTAACTTCTTTGGAGTTTGTGCTTGAGCTGAGCATATGGTTGTTGATCTCTGGAGATGACAGCCTATCTGAGCAATAGCTCCTTATGGCTTGAGCTCTCCTCCGCTGGCAGATGCTTTGGGCTTTTCTACAATTAAGTGGAGATCATCACTGTTTTCTTTGAGCACTGCTGTGCCTTGTACTCTGAAGTGTTTTGTTAATCACTGTCTGCCTTCGACAGAAGCTGCCAAAGCTCTCATTAAGTTTGAATTTTGAGATGTCATGCTCGAATGATGGAATTTCATCCCTTTTCTGGATGAATGGAATTGGCTGTGGAAAGATGCCAACGAAAAATCATGACACTGAAGTATATCTGCTTTGCGTTTCACTGCTGAAACAAAAGAGAAAGAGAAGGGAGAGAAGAAAACTTTCTTGCTGTTTGACTCAGATCCAGAGCAAAGACTGGCTTGTGTGGTTTCCTGGAAGATAATAATCATAGGGTCTTCACCTTATCATCTGTAGGGTTTGTGTTGCTGCTTTTCATGAACAATCTGTCACTGTCTTGTTCTCACATGTGAATCTTAAACCACCTTTTCAAAAATCTTTTGATGAATGCCACTTACTCTGCCACTGGAAAAAAAAAGTTTAAGATGCTCAGTGACAATACATTTTTTAAAAAAATTAAAAATCAACATTTAGTTTGAGGCAGGAGTTCTACTGATGACATTATGATGAACTATAATAGGAGTGCAAACTAATGTAACATTTCACGAAACATTTCTTGCTTCACGAAACATTTCTTGCTTCAAGAAACATTCCTTGCACATGTGCAAGCAAAAAAAGCCCACATCTTTTGGCTAGTTAGCAACCTGCATCAGGAATCTAAGTGTGTGAATTATGGTATGAAAATATATTGTCCATTTCTGTTGGTGGATTAAAATATTTCAGCTGTAATAACAAAAATGAGTTTTGCAGAAAAAGCTGTACTAATCAGCTGCAGTACCTAATAATTTCTGTCACATTCTGTATAGCAACCCATGTAGGCAAAATACATGAACTTCACACATAGGGCAGATATCCACTGTTGAACTAATATTTTTCATCCTAATGACAATAACATTTATAAATGTGCTGTTCAGCCCATGGGTATAATGCCATTTATATGCTCTTGATTTGTTCCACTTTGGCCTTCTGTGAAATTCTGAGTATATGGACACCTCCCAGTTGAGGACATTCCTATGGGATCATGGTTCCTTTAAAACAAAAATGTACAAAAGAATGATCTCGTAGAGAAGGACAAGGGCAACATCTTCCCACTTAAACTTGACATTTTTGGGGTTTTCATGCTTCTGTAGAATATGCTTAAGCCCCACACATATATATGATATATGGTTTTTATTTTGTAATGTTTTGTCTGGAGAAATATCTTCTTGTTATTCTTTTATGTCCTTTTCTTGGATACCTCCTAATCTAGCAAATGTATTTAATACCTAGCAGATATGAATAACAGAATGGTTAGAGCTGGCAGAGCCTTGAAGACCCTGGAAGCTAACTCCCTTGCTCAAAATAGGGTCCCCTACAGCAGGTTGCTAAGGACTGAGACCAGTTATGTTTTGCTTAGCTCAATGGAGTCTCCAAAACCTCTCTGGGCATCTTGGCTTAATGTTGAACTACCTCTAGATTAGGAAAATATTCTCCAGTTTTCAAAAGGAATTCCCTGTCTTTCAGTTTGTGCCCATTGATCCTTGTCATGTCACTGGGAATTTCTGGCTGTGTCACTTTCTTCTGTATTCCACCAGGTATTTGGGAATAGTGACAAAATCTCCCTGCACCCTCTTTTGTCTGTCTCTAAATAGTGCCAGCTCTCACAGGCTCTCTCCTTGTATGAAAGATGTTCAGGTGCCTTAGTTATCATTGTGTCCCTTTTCTGGATTTACTCCAATACGTCCTTTTCTATCCAGTACTGGAAAGCCAACACCTGGAAAAAAGCCAAAAATGCCAAAAGCCAAAAGCACTCTATTTGTGTTTCACCAATGCTGACCAGAGAGAAAGATTCAACTCCTTCAACCTATTGGTGACTCTTTGCCCCACGTGGCACAGGAGGCTGTTGGTATTTACTGTCAGGGTTCATGGCTGATCATGATAACTTTGAATCTATCAGGTTAGTCGTGCATGATTTCTTCTTTATAAATCCTTGCCAACCACTCCTAATTAGCTTCACATCCTTAATATGTTTGGAAATTACTCCACATGAGGGTATTGAGACTCACCTTCCAAGGAGTCAAGATGAGACTGATAAAACTTCAGCTCCTTTAGGGTTTTTTTTAGCCTTATTTGAAGGGTTGACTTTTACTTCCTTCCTGAAGGAGGAAATCTTCCCTACTTACATTGACCCTTTAGAGAGGTTTTGGAGTGGCCTGACAATGAAATCTGGCTTCCTCTATGCTAGTGGCTGCAAAGGACGACAGAAAAGCTTTCTGAAATGTATAAGTAAACAGAAAAATTAAAAAATATTTAAGATTTCACGTGACTGCCCATAACAACTTACAAAAAATAATTAAGAAGCTGGATATGAATGCACTTCATTTTGGAAAAGCAGGCTCTCTAAAACTGCAAAAATTTTAGTGAAGATTGTCCTTTCTTTGAATAAATGAAATTGAAATTTTGACCCTGTCTCGATTTAGAGACAAGTTTAGAAGGAAAATGCTCTGGAATTTCCTCTAAAAAAGGATTACAACAGTCCCTATCTGTCAATAAGAAATTAACACTAGTGGATGAAAGTGAAAAATCCCAACCGTTTATTGACAAACAGTGTCCACATGGCACTGAAAAAAAGAAGTAATAAATGCTAGATATTGAATTTGTCTGAGCTCACCTCTCCCCCAACACCTATCCACATTGGAACAAAAGAAGAAACTCAAATGCCAGGAAAAGGAAAAAAAAACACAACCTCACAACGTGGTGAGGAAAAATAAAATGGTGCCAGGTCCTGTCTCAGGGAAGGAAGAAAAACAAAGAGATCATGCAGCAGCTTGGACAAAAGAGATGAGAACCTGGTGAACCTCTGGCATCAGTCACCTCTAAACAGCAGATGAAGCTGGTGGATTTGGTGCCCTTCTTCTTATTGGTTTGGCTTTTCCAAGTTCCGGGACAGAGCAGCCCCTCACAATGTCCTGCCAGTCCCTGGACATTCATGTGCCATTGACTGTCTTCTCTGACCTCGGACCAAAACCAAACCCAACAGTTCATTTTGCAAAAAGGCCTCTGAAGGATTGCTGCTGCAAAAGGAAAGGAAAAAATAAATTTCTTGCCTAAGCTAACAAAACTCAAGCCATCCAAGAAAAGAAAAAAAAAAAAAAAAAAAAA
>VWYO01015385.1:0-29179 GCA_013400275.1 Rhadina sibilatrix | reverse complement strand
TGCAACCTAAAACCTATTATTTTCTTGAACAAACAAATTATTTCCTGAAACATTACTTCAGTAATTTATATAAACACTTCCATATTTTAGAAGTTGCATTGTCTCAGTCTATTTCTCATCAGAGGAATTAAAAAAATCAGGAAGAACAGAGAAAGACAGGAATTATTTCTATCAGGGGATTAAAATCAGAAGAGATGAATAGTTACTTTCTTCTATCTTCAGACTGATAATGAGGAAACAATCAGATTTCACACACTTCTTCAGTATTAAGACTCACAAGATTTTGTCCAATGTTACTGGAATACATTATTTCTTAGTGATCTTGAGCCTTTACTGTTGTCAGGTCCCATGTTTACCATAATGAACACAATAGTATGTATCCAGTTCAGTAAGATGTTCTAATTCCATTTACACATTCCCAAACATTGAGATTGCATGGACCACCTTTAAAATACAATTTAAATATTTAAATTGAAGTATCAGAAGGCCAACCATCTATACTGTTTGGATGTGTCTGGTTTTATTTTCATCCCNCTGTTTGGATGTGTCTGGTTTTAGTTTCATCCCACCTAGTTTAAAATATTACTCCCTTTTCAATCATTTCAAGTTGCAATACAGAATGCTCTAGAAGTGAGAGAGCTAAAAATAAATATAGGTACAATTTGTTACCACATACCCTCAGAATTGCATAGCACTGCCACTGCAACTGTCTCTATACACCTCTATCTACCTATGCTCCTATATATGTATGCAAAAACCTCTCACACACATATAAATGCACATATCTGCACATATTCACATCCTTTTCATACATATATATATGTACACATTCAGATACACATAGTACATAAAACAGAGAGTCCCTATCTTCTACTTTTTTATTATGTCCCTCCCCTCCTCCACACCAAATGTATGAATTAGTTTATGTCTTTGTATTAAATATCCATTTGAACACCTTTAGTCTCACATAAAATCACAGTAAATTATTTTTGTGAAGAGATCTGATCAGCTGAGTGTGATCAGGAATCTTTAGAATTTGGATATTAAAAACAGTAAAGCATCAACTGAGTACATAGACAGCAGTGTTCCTCTGAGGCTTATGTCTTATGCAAATTAATTTTTTCATGGGGAAGTGAATTCTTCCATCTGTAATGAAAAGTTGCAAGCACAATGGAATTTTAAGCTCCTCTAAATCATAAAGAGTACTATGTTTTTTTCTTGATTCTTCAAGACCAGTAACTCACAGAAAGATAAAAATGTATCCATTCATCTTTAGAGTCTTCCTTCTGCAAAGTAAGTTCTCTTGCTGAAATGATTCAGTAAGGACAGGACCTATTTCACTAGATACAGATAGGTGTCGGCAGATTACTATCTGAGGAATTATCCCACAATTTTACCCCAAAATTACACCACTCACCAGCCTCCCCTGGTCACTAACAACTCTATTTTTACAACCTAATTCTTGCTTTTTCCCTTCTGTCATTAGATGTGAAAGTAACTTCTAAGCACATACATCACTGAATTAATGCTAAATCATTATTAACAAGTAGTGCCTCACTTAGCACTACAAATCTGACATGGACACAGCCTGGAACAAAGTATCTAAAAATTGCCCACAGGCGTCATTTTTACAGTGGTTTGTTTTTCCAACTTCAGACACAATATCATAATGCATCAGTGTAGGTTTTTACGTACTTGAAATATTAACATCTACTATCTTACACATTAAAATTCATTATATTGGCAATGAACAACAATAACATTCTTACTTTTAAGCTAAAATGTTTCAGTGTTACTTTGAACTTAATCAGAAAAGCTCTTAATGCGTTGGGGTTTTTTTCCCCAGAAAATTGTTCATCATCTTTAGATTATTCCTGTCAGCTCAACATAAAACTTTTCAAAGTGGGTTATTTTCCTTGCAATTTCAATGCTAAACTGAAATGAATGTGTCCAGTGGAACAGCAGTTATCTCTCGCTGATGCCACTGAATTATTCAAAAAAATATTCAAAAAATAGCTCAAGAGATACTTTCAAGGAAATTCTTTGTTCCACAATGAACAGAAGAAACAAACATATGCATATATATATATACAGTAATTGAGTCTTTCATCAGTAGGGGAACACTCAAAACCTCTAGAGACCAAGCTAATAAAAAGACTGCTTCTACTATTTTTACTTCCAGAAAAATAAAAGCATTGATACCTATTTGCTGAAAAGAGAGGTTTTTTTCTAGTCTAGTTCATCTTCTAGGATAAACTAGAAGATAGTGGCCTACATGTATTATGGTGTGTGGGTTTACTTCCTAAAAGAACAAATACCATATCATTTAAGAGGGAAGTCATTTCAGTTCCTCATGTTACTTTGGCTGGTTTTCATTAATAGAGCAGAAAGTGGTTTCTCTAGTAGAAAAGAAGCAGTGTAGTCCTGACAGGTCATCATCTCACTTTGCTTGCAATGTTAACACCTACCATCAATATCAACAATACAATGTAAAGCCATCTCACTTTAGGAAAGGATGCTCTCACAGAATTCAGGCTTTTTGCAAAAATACAAATAAGGTGTATGATGTTACCAAGAACTGATCACAGAAAGCAGATTCCTCTAAAAGGTAGGGCAGTAGTTCACTTCTTCACAACTAAGGTAGATCCACTTGTTAGATTGCATTGCTGCAAATGCCATATTTGTGATTTAGTCAGCCCCACCACAGTTGTACCTGTCTGTCGATACATGACTCCCCGAAGAGTACTGCAGGGCTTTCTGGTGAAGGCATTAAAACTGTCATGCATTTAGCAATCTTTCAGCTGTAAGAATGAAAATTATAGGTAATTTCATCTCCCAGCAGGTTTAATAACTATAAAGAAAATTATTAAAATTAGGGAAACTTCAAGCAGTGAGTTGAACTCACATTAGTTTTACATGTAAATTAATATAGCACTATTTTATCTATTTTTATCTTTTTTATAACTAATACATTACATTATTTCATGCCAGCTTTATGTGTAACTAACTTTTAATGTAAAGAGATCCACAGTAAATAAAACATAGTTAGCCATTCTAACATCTTTCATCTCATTTTAACACCAAACAACATATGTTACTGTCCAGATCACTGCCAAAGTCCGACTCTTAGGCATGTTGGTGTCCACGGTCACTGTGGCTGAAGAGTTATGCAGTAAATAAATGCTAAGTAAGAGAAGGGAAGGAAAAGAGTTGACAATTTAACGCAATTACAAAAATATGTTTGAGTGATGAACACTTAGGGGGTTCTAATGGAAAAAGAAATAAAATAAATATGCAGAAACTTATGCTTTAAACTGACTAGACCAAATAGGCTTTGAATTTCCACTGTTTTCAGATGGCATTTCATCAACTAGCTTACCTTTGGTACAATAAACAAAATTAGAGGAGTAGAAGGAGTTCCAAATAGTCACCTAGTACATCTCTCTTCCAGCAGAAAAGCTCTGTTATCCCTGTGCCATTCCTGACACCTATCAAGGTGTGCCATGTCAGCCAGCTGCCCTGCAACAGCTGGTATACAGCAATTGTGTGCATGTGTATTCTTAGCCCACTGCAAAAACACTGTACCAAATTAACACCTTCTACACTAAAAGCTGTATTTTCTCACAAAATCTTATTTACAAAGAACTCAGGACCTTCCCCTGGTCACCTACCACAAATAAATTCAAGTAAGTTCAAATTCCATGTTCTCTGATAATTCAGTTATCATTTGTGTTTCTGAGTTTACTAATAGCTCTCCATAGATAGTTAGGACAAGAGATTTCTGAACAGCAGAATGTTATAACATCTTTCCAAGGTTTCTAAAAATGTCTATTTATTTTCCTGCACTGTGATTTTATTTTCTTGATTCAGCGTGGTTCAAAATGTCTATTTATTTTCCTGCACTGTGATTTTATTTTCTTGATTCAGCGTGGTTCTTAAATAAAATGGGGTTTAGTCTACATCCACTTATTTCTAACAGTAAAGGTGAAGCACTTTTTCAACACCTTTTTCATTGACATCAATGCATTAATAAGCAAGAACAGTTCTTACCGTACACCTGGAATTTTTTTCCATTCATTCTGCCAAGATCTTTGAATTGTGTACCAAACATCTGCACACATCATAAATCAGTTTGACACACTGCGTCTCCATCTTCCGTGCTTGTTTCTTTTGTATATTAATTAATTGACAAGTCAAAATCTGCCTTACTACATTAAACACCACATACCTGGGATTTTTCATCCAGCAGTCTTTTCTCCTCAAGTGTTCTCAATGAACTACTTGGACTATCTATGTGATTAAGCTGTTGGTAAATGCCTCTTAGAGTGCTATCAACGGTACACTAACTGGTGCAGGAAGGATTCGTGACTGCAGCTACATAAAAATGTGCTGAACAGCCACTTTAAACAAACACAAGAAAACAAGTTCATTGCCCTTCTTTTATTATTTCTGCATAAGGAAAATCCAAATGGAGAGAAGCAAAGATCATTCAAGGAAAGAAGGCATGAATTGCTCCCTGTATCATGGCCTTGATGAAACTGAAAGCAGTCTCAGGACTTGAGAATGCAAACATCTGTTAAATATAAAATCTGATAAGACAGATGACACAGGAAAACAACACATTTATCAGTTCCTCTATTGATACATTAGCCCTGAAAAAGGGGTATCACATAGTTAGTTTATTAGACTATAAGATGGGAGACAGCCTACTGTTATAGATATAAAACATTTTTCAAGATGCACATCCATGTTCATTATTTAGTAATGCCTAATTATAAACAGCAACTAGATTTTTTTTGAGCAAAACACATACACATAATTCAGATGTGCTGGATATGGTTTTAGTCTAAAAGTTGTATTTTTTCTAACAGTATGTATAAACAGTGCTCAATTTTATTTTAGGTGCTGTTGATACTGCAGTAAAACAGCAACATCTTGGATTAAGAATGATGTCTTCTTATGAGATGTCCAAATGGTTTCAGATTTTTTTTTTTAAGGATAGGTCACTAGAAGAATAAATAAATTGCAAAATTCCCCACTGTAAATTAAATTTTAATGACATGTAGAGATTCTTAGGAGCCTTCCCATGGAAGGTACAGATGTGATTGTTTGTAACTGTGTCACATTATTGGTTTAGGGTACTCAATAAAATATTTATGCCAAAAACTTGCAAGGATCTTGATAAATTTCCACTCCACATTTTAAAGATATCAGAAAGAACAATTTCCAGTACTGAACATAAACTGAGCTAAACTTTATGGGAAATAAAATGTGATTAGAAATAAAACCTGCATTGTAGAAAAGTGCCTGCTGACTAATTTTTCCTTGCTTATGTGACCATCAAATTCCCTTCCTTTAAGGAAAACTGCTTCTGGTGAGAGACTGTACTACCCAACTACATAAGCCCCATCCTTATATCCCTTTCCACAACACTTGATTCAACTGCAGGGAAATAAACATTCTGTTCCCTTACCCCAGTAGCACCGAATTCCTTGTTTTCTCCTTCTAAACTACTATTGTTCTAACACAGAAGAGTTTTAACACAGTAAGTCCCTAAGCATCTTCTCTGAAGTCACTTCAGAGAGCTTAATCCCATCCAAAGAACCATTGGCCAAACTGTATCTAGTAGAGAGACTGTCTTGCCTCAGCTTAACAAAACAAAGTCTGAAAGCTGATAAGCAGGGTCTTATACACTTAGGTAACCCCAAGGAAATAAAAAATGTTACCTGTGCCAGAGGATAACACTGTCTCAATACCAAGACCAGGACACATTAATATGTGATTTACGTGTGTTTCCAATAATGGGAAATTGTAATCAATGATACAATTATTTGTGACACAGACTTTGAATAGAAGCAGAAATGAACTCTGGTTTTAATAGAGAGCTTACCTATTTCATGCAAGGTATCATAAATCACGCAAATACTGCCATACTGCATCACAGCTTACAAAAGTAGAAAACAGGACATAATGACTGACGATACTGATTTCTGCCCTCTGTTTGTAACAGGATTTGGGTCTTCCTTACAGAAAAGCAGGAAAGAGATGATGCATTACCATTCCCATCTTTCCAAAAGCTTCAGGATGCAATGCATTTTTAAATAGCTCATTAGTCAAATTTGAAATTAATCTGCAGCTGCCTTTGGAAGGTATAGCTTACAGTTCAGATGTTAAAATTTAAATTAGTTGTGAACCACTAAGGAAAATAAATCCACAGATAAGTAGAGAAGTATTTCCAAGGCTTTTGCTAAGAGGCAATACATGGAGCTCTGCTATGCTGTTATAGTTTTTCAGATCACTATTAATAGAGACTTTGAGCAATGTCAGCCAGCAAGACCAGTTTATCAATTTTCTGAAAATTCTTCTTCACTGGAGTAGTCATGCTAGTATCTTAGAGACAGATCCATTTTGTAGCTACTGATGGCTATTAGCCATGCTGATCATTATATTTTCACTATAATCAAAATGCTGCAGAAAAAGTGTTTGGAAGAGGACAGGCATGAGGATTACTCACTTGGAAACCCCAAAAAAAATCTATGAATGTCACATAATGCCAGATCCTTTTGTATTTGTACCTATGGAAAAAAGACAACTTCCTTTTCTAACAAATGCTCTTTCCAGACAACAGATTACTAAACCAAACTGTATGCAGAATAACCTCAGAAAAAAATCTGCTGCAAGAGTCTTCAAGAGCTGTTGCAGATGTGAGTGGGAGGCAGAACAGTCAAACAAGACAAACCAATAAGGAAAGCTCAGTCAAGAGCCTATATGCTACCACAGAGACTTGTCTAAAGTTCAATTCAGAGTTTATGAAATACGAGGCCATAGTGTGGACTCCAACTGTAAGCAATATACCATTTATTTCAAGATTAGTGTTAAAGAAACAAATTAAGAAAATAAGCTAATTGCTATGGATTTAATCTGGGTTGATTAGAAGGGCTAAGTAGCACTCTAATCTCACGAACACTGCCCACATAATATCCTGACAGAACTCTAAAACTTGCTCTATCTTTCTCACGCAGCTAGCATATATAGTACTTCTACATTAATGAAACTTAAATAGAATCCAACTTAGGAAATTTTACTTACTTGATAACTAAGAGTAAATTAAAAAAAAAGTAAAAAGAGTAAAACTAAGAGTAAAAGACAATTTAAAACCTTCCACTTACTTGTGTGAACATGTTTCTCTTCTGGTTTTAACATGGCAGATACTTAGTATTTTTCTTCAAATATCTAGCTGTCAAACTAATTTGTTTTATAATTTTAATTCTTCTTGAGAAGGCTTGCCAAACAAGCAAAAACAAAACAAAAAAATGGGTAGCCTCACAGAAGAAGGAAAATTTAGATATGCCAGCTCCTAGAAAGCATGCACATAAATTAACAAATAGGATAATTATACAGTTAATGAATTGTTCATGATTGTCTAACCATTGTATGCAGTATATAAATAGATAAGGATGGCATAAACAGCTTTATTTGCACAATTTAAAATTGCTTTTTCTTCATGATGGCTTAAAAAGCCCTTTAAAAATGGAAGAGTTTGTTTCAAAACTTAGATATATTTATCTATAATTTGTACTTTAAAATAAAAAGGGGTGGGAAAAGAAGGCATGCTCTCCCTGTACAGTAAGAGAACAGAAAAGGGGACCAATTAATATCTCAGAGTGCAAACATGGCAAAAGTTGTGAAGCTTTGGAGAGAAGGGAAATGACTTTGTGGAAATCAAGTTAGCCTACAATGAAGCAAAAAAATCACAATTTATAAAAACTACATGTCCCTGATGCCTTGATTTTTCTTATGATCTATAACTTGATTTTTTGTTATCCAGTTATTTTTTGTTTATTTTACTATAAAGTTAAAAGCCCTCAAAGAAAAAAAAAATAAAAACAAATAAAATCCCAAAATATAACCAAAATATAACCAAAAACAACCTCAGAGAAGGTATCACTGTTCTGTTTTCTCATCAGTGCCAGTGGTCTTCACTGGGCTGTCATCCACGCTCCCTTTAATTCAAGAGCTTCTACTTTACTGAGACACACATGGTTAGTGCAGTAGGATCCATGACCCACAACTACATTGCTTAAACATACTTTTGAAAATTTTCCTAAGGGAAAAGCAATCCAATGACCTTTTCCATTCTTTGGTCAGCAACTCAAGACACTAATGTGAATTATTATTCTATTGGAAAACAAGACTGATTTGCATTCTCTTATTTTAGAATACTGCTTAAGGATGATGTTAATAATTTTCTGGTTAAATACTTTGAGTTACTGGTACCTTTTCCTAAGAGATGAATTATTTTAATAAAATCCACTGAAAAGGAAATAAACCACTGAGTTTTTTTTTTAAATAACAAAATGAAATTATGATAGTGGCAAAGAGAGGCTTTTCAAAGAGCTAACAGTTGCATTGCATCCAACTTCTGTACATTTTCACAATATTCTTGCTGTTCTCTTAAATATTTTTTGTCTAGAATAGTTTCATTATTGGAAAAAGGCAAATGTTTCACCTTAAACAAAAAGCTGCTAACCTAGGCCAAGCCTCTTCCAAGTTTAAAAGTACAATTTAGATGGTCTCAGATGCTCATCTTTAGATGTGCACATTCCACAAAACACAACAGTGCTAAAACATAGCATACAAAACGTGAGTCCTCTGACACACTCAGACACCAAGAAACAAAGTCCTGAAAATTCAGAAAAGGCATTGAAATGTAATCCTGGTGTTTTGAACTTGTGAAATTCTGCAAAATAGTACTTTTTCACTAAATGATACGGAATCAGTTTTTAGTCTCAAAAATGTTCCTTACACTACTTCTGGTGTATCTTCATGATTCAAGCCATTATTTTTATTAAGCATCTACCTATCACCAAATATTTGCAGAGCCTTACAGAAAAGAAAGGGCAGGAGTACATGCCCAATACAGTTTAATTTCCCTTTTAGCACACCCACACAAAGAATAATAAATGTTCTGACAGACAAATAGGCACCACTTTGATTCCACTTACCACTGGCTGATTGCAAAGGTAACGGCAAAGTTCTCCAATGTACTGGATGACAGTCACATTGTACCTTCTGCAGTCATTCCAAAACTGACTAGCTGAGAACTTCTTTTTTAACACACAAGTTGCACCTTTATGGAAGTAGCAAGGAAAAGGAAATTAAGCAATTGCTCTTTGTGGCAGCTTAGTTATAAAACAAGAACATCAGAGGCACTAAGACAGCCTCACTCAGAGAACTATGTGGTATTTAAGCTGTTTTATTTGAAGACGTGTGTTCAAACCTGGTTGACAAAGCAGAGAGAGGAAATCAGCCTCCTGGCTGAGACAATAATGCAATAGATCAGAGATTTAGAACAAGAAGTCAGCTTCTCTTCTTACAGCACTGTTGATGTTGTAACATATTTTAAGAGTTTTGTCTGAACTCTTGTGTTCAAGTGTTTAACTGAAAATATCCAGGAGCTTCAGGCTGATTAATAAATCATTGGGGTATCACTGAAGCCTTATTTCTCAAGCATATATTCATCAATGCAGATTCAGATAGAATTAACCCACAATGCAATGATCTTTCCCTTGCTCTGACTTGTACTTGATGCATAAGGAAACAGAAAATATTTGCCATGGAGTTCCAAATAAATCTTTTATAAAGAATCCCTGAGGACACCTATATTGTCTCAGTAATACATGTGATTTATTGCCAGGATCAAAACTGTATACAAATTAAATGGATAAAAAGTCAAAATACTGCATCCGTCCTTAACTTCCTTTTTACCTAAATATAAAGAAATTAAAACATTTGTGACGCAAATTACAATAACTGATTCTTCTCCACAAAGAGAGCTTGTAGAGATCCTTTGTTAGTACAAAAAATCCCCTCTCCCAAAAATACACAGCTATTCCAAAAAAGATTACTCACTGAATTTGAGTAAAGCATTAGTTTCCCTAGGGGTAGTGAACCTAAGCCTGTTTTATACATTTTTATAATTAATTCAACTATCAACAAAAGCAAACAAGCCTTACCTAGTTCAATGCATCCACCAATGCCCAGAAGAGAAGCTGCACTGTGATAAAGAGGCAGAGTAATATAAATGATGTCTTCTGAAGTAGCACCAAAAGCCCACAGTCCAGCAGCTCCTTTAAGAATCTGTAAATTACTAATGACTGCTGCCTTTGGAAGACCTGTAATAAAATCAAAATAATGCATTAAAGCATTTCTTACAGAGAATCCATTATAAAGTCTCTACATTCATAAAAAAATCAATTCTTCCTTCTCTAACCAAATTGTCAATCATCTTTTTAGATGGCCATAATTGGCTGTTTAATAAAATATTGCATGTTTCTCTACATGTAAAGATTAGCCAGTTTGTAATCTCATCTCTTTGCTATTTAGTTTGATGTCACATCCATTCAAGTAAGTCAAAACATGAGGAAACTCATTGGTTTGCCTGCTAGCAAATTATATAGAACAAGAAGGGGCAAAAAATTTATTCTAGATATGGACTTCTTTTAACATAAAGAGGCATCACCAAATCTTCTTAAGGCAAGAGTCATAGTGACTGTAAGGTAAATAAGAAAGCTATAGGATGGAGTAGATCACACAGTGGGTGCTTATCTAAGAATCTTACATATTTCTATTTGTTTTAGACAAATTATTTATGACAAATTAACAAAAAAAATTCAATGAAAAGACCACACCAGTTAGGTTCTTCTGAATGTTAATTTCTTCAAGTTCAGCACAGCATTTCTTTTAAGCAACATGCAGACTCACAGGCAAGGGATTCTTGGGCTACTACTCTGGTACCTATTAATCTGAGTAGGGGATGTGATCTTGCATAATATATGTGTTCTCAGACATAAACACAGATTTCAGTCTGAGTCAGGCTGATGATGAACAGTGAGAACTATTTAATTCTTCAAAAATGTAATGGTTCATAAAGTTTTCTGACTTATTCTAGCAAAACTTGTTCATTTGAAGATTTAGCTAGAGCTGGAAGTGTAATCTGTGCAGTCTAGCTACACCTCAAGGCTACTCCACTTTTCTACACTAAAAAGAGAAGGGAATATACCTAGGTTGTCAGTAGATTACTTGCCAATAGCAAGAAGTTTTCTATAGCCTTGAGTTTTTACTTCTGCCTTTACAGAGAGACTGCTACAGATTGTGCAAAATACTCCTTTCCTTTAACTAAGATTATCAGTCATTGGTGTATCAAAACGTGAAAATGCTCAGTTACTCAGAATTAGTTATTCCATACTCTTTAGACTAAACAAACCTCATCATTTTAGTTACGTAGCACATACAGAAAATCAATGTAAATCAATTGAATTCAATTACAAAGTTTCAAAAATATTTTAAATTCTACGTAACTGAAACTTGACATTTCACACATATATTCTAATTGTAAGAACAAAATCATCCCACCTGGATAATTCTGGGATATTTTTTTAGCTAATTTTAACTCCTAACAAGCAAGCTTAACCATATTTCTATTAATAGTATTACAAATAAAACCTCATCTCTTGACAATATTTATAACTTCCTAACTTTTTTTTATTGGAGACTGATGTTATTTCCTAATTTTTCCTGAGAAATTGAAGCAATTAAATTGAAATATTATTTTTATGAAGGAACAAAGCCTCAAACCACACATGCATTTTCAATCTTCGTGAGGCTAAAACTGTTGTTTTCGAATGAATGAGAATGCCAACCCACTAATCTTAAAAACAATGCTGCCTTTCATGTCAGTGATCAGGTTTTTTTTAAGTCTTAGCTTCTTAACTGCTGGAGCACAATTCAGACATCTGTTTCTAAACTAAAAGGCTAGTAACTTAATCCTATTTTCTGTCTCTACAGTGACCTGCATAAAACATGACTTAATAAAAGAAAAACAAATGTCTACTTGCATGTTTCAAGATTCTCTTTTAAAGTTCTAGGTAAAATCTTAATAATTTTAGGTAGGCAGTGTTATGTGATCACCAAATACTATATATTATGATTGCAAACCAAGCAAAAAAGCAATGTTTTATAAACACCTTAGCTGTGAAGTAATAAGAGGCCTCTCATAGTATTTGTATACTGTGGCTGGAAAAAATAAAGAGAAACCCATAAACCACTGAATAGAAACACAAGAAATATGGGTGTTTTTCTATAGTAATGCTTATGGATAAGAAACATGACATTTTGATATTGAGATAGATATAGATTTGATATTAGAGTTTCAGAAAAATCAAGTTTCTAGATGAAAGCTGAAGGAAAACATTCTCTTAAGCAGATCTGTACCTGTTGTTCCCGAAGTAAATATGTATAAAACAGACGACTTGAGGCTGTTGGCAGAGCATCGATTAACCGGAACAGGGTCTTCAGAAGCAGCTTCTATTTTGTCTAAAAGGGTATGCACACTTGGAAACGTGGAGTCCTTGGCCATTATCCAAACACTAACATCTTTTTGAAGTTTAGGAAGAATTTCTTCCAATGTCCCAAGCAAATCTTAAAAATTAACATGAAATAATGTTACTTCCACTACAGCTTCACAAAACTAGAGAATAAAGAATTTTTCCTCTTAAAGTTTTACTTTTTATAATAGAAGGAGGCATGCAAATCACCTCCATGGATTTGGATTCAATAAAATAACAATGAACTAGAATGAAAACCTGCTGAAAACAGGATATAATGTGTTAAAAATACTGTTGATCCCACATAGTTGAATGGTCAACTAGCTCTCAAGGCAAACTTATGAGCCTTGATTACTAATTCCTAATGCCCATATGATTTTTGATAACCCTTAGTCATTGTTAAGGCAGAATCAAGTGTGGTTAACTTTCAACTTCAAATAAATCTTGAAGAAGTTCATGCAAGACAGATATATACATAAGTGGTAATTACAGTACAGGTTTCCTAGTATGCCCTCAACAGCAATCTCCCATTGAGAACCATTTTTTTTCCCAAAAGCACAGGTGTGACTAATTTAAAAAGAAACAGCCATTTATTCTGTTGGCTTATAAGGAAAGAAATGGTGAGAGAAGTTGCCAGAGTAAATAAAAAAGAAAATATATAGAGAGGCCAATCCTTAAATAACCCATTTGATATTTATATTTTGAAGCATTTTTACAATGTCACTTTCTCAGAAGACTGCACAGTCATTAAAGTACTAATCCAGGAAACATATCAAGAACGGGAACAATATTGCTTTCAATAGAATTCATTTACATCTAAGTGCTTTGATACATCTCAGTCTAAGTAATTAATCTTGCAAATATTCCTCTGGGTATAAATTTATTTTATTATTTTGGTTTTTATAAATGAATAAATGAAGTTGACATGATTCATCCAGAACCTCACAATGAGGCAGTGCCAGAGCCATGATTTGAAATTGTGATGTCAACCCCAAACTCACTTCACAAATATGAAATATGGATACCATATGCATGAATTGTATGCCAAAACAACTGAATATTTTTAATCTTTCAGAAAGCTGCTTTCCTAATGACAGACTGCTGTAGTTATTTTAATTAATAACATACAAATCCATATTGCTATTACAACATATACAGCCTACTATCATCAAATAAACATGTTTTACAGACCTAAAGCCTACAGAGTACAGGTTTTACATATTTTATGAGCATTTAGCTAATATATCTGACATAGTGTAACATTAAAAATTTTGTGTTCTAACTTCCTAGTACTGCAGAGTGACTTCAGGAAGGAATCACACAAATAATTTTAAAAATCTGAAAGATGGATAGCACCCTGTTTGAATCACTGGAGTACAGTCCCATTATAGATAGCAAGAGAGTGAAAAAATTTAATAATAAATAATGTTAAGAAGAGTAGTATTAACTGCTGGAAACCTGATGCCATGAATGTCAAGGTTCATTGGCATATTAATTCTGTCTTGCTGTCATATTATATAATTACGGTATATTTTTGAGCAATAAATAGAAAAATATAACTGTATTATTTCTAACAAGTGTGATGGAATAACTATGTACGTATTACCTTCTCATACTTATTTTTGTCTTCCTATTATGCATATATGTCTCTGAAATATACTAAGGATAGCTGCAAGTTTGTCTGAGAACCTAGCAAAAGAAACAGGTGTTGGAAGTAGCTGGAGCTCTATTTCTGTTTTCAAAGGTAGTTAGAGAGTATAGAATTCTCTGCCATTCTTTATTAATCCACTGTCTCCACCAACAATGCAAGTCTGTCAAAAAGAAGACTTGGCTCTTCTTTTTCTTTTTTCCCCTTTTCATGAACCAAAGGAGGAAAGATGGCAACTACTAATTTTGACCCTGCAGACACACTCATGTAAAATTCAAAAATGACATAAGGACACAGTTTCCTTTCAGTAGACTGAAACGTATTTACCCAAAATAGTTAAGATTAATCATCATGTTAAACATACACATTCTTTATTTTTTCTCTAAACGGTCACTCTTAAAACCAATGGCTCTGGAGTTTTTTACTACTATTGAACAATTAAATGATTACAACAGCCTAATTTTTCTTTTATGCTCAGGAATTTAGGACTTGGAACAATATGTGAACAGCCTGTAATTAAAAGTTCTCATGAAAGAAACTTCTCAATAGATAGCAGAGAACAGCAGAAACAATGAATTATTTCCTGATTAAAAAAAAAAGGTAATTTGAAATAGCTATATTCAAAGTGCCAGAAGCTGAAAGTTACTTCTGGATCACACATGAGATGGGGTGTTTGGAGATGACTCTCCATTGTACTAGCATATTTCCAAATAATAATTCTAATAATGGTCAACTAACATTTTGTTCCCCAAACAGAAAACTTCTATGCCAGACATTGTATTGGGCTGTCTAATCTTTACATATCATCTATTCCACCTGTCAGGAAAGCACAGCACTCTTGGAAAAGCTATAATTCGTATTTTTCTAGAGGTACCTTGTATGTGTACTTCACATAGAAAAGCAATTACACTAAAAGAGCTCGGATATTTAAACTTGATGTTTCACTCAAACACTTATTTACTTTATACGCTATGAAAGTATATTCAGATTTTGGGTTACTTGTTTCGGGAGAAATATCTCCTCATACAAAATCTGGCAAGTTCCATCCATGTTTTCTACATTGCTTGTATACAAATGTTTGCCATTTGCTAATTATTTGGCTCCTACTGGGAAAAAAATATCTGGAATTGATCAAGATGGATAGGTTTTTCCACTTCCATTCGCTTTTCTTCTCCTCCTACTTTTAAAACATTATTCAACAAAAGTTTGTGAAACTGCTATTTTATATTCACATGAATACATAACTCAGTTACATCTTTTGAGAAAGCTAGGAAAATAAGTTTTGAACCACTGTCCTGGGCTTCTAGTTGCACAAAGGTTTTTATGTTATTTTCTAGTAGAGATCATGCAGGCTGTTGGCAAGGACACAATCCCACGCTGATGAAAGGAATACATTAGATTATGAGATCAGTTTGTACTGAACAGAAAGTTACTCAGAAAGAAAACTCCATTAAATGGTTCTTACATAACTTTGATGTGTACCCTGGCTGATATGCTCAGGAAGTTATATCAAGTCCAAACTCTTCCCCACACTGTCTGGCCTCAGAAAATAATTGTTACTTGTACTTGATCCCCCAAGTGACTCAGTATGGCTTCTCACAAAGTAATAATAGTAGAAAAATCAGCTGTGGCTCAGGATCAGTGCTGGTATCTTGAAGCGCCACTGAAGGCGGTAAATGTAATAAAATATAAACCACCTTACAAATCACAGTTGGCTCTTTTTTCCACTTCATCTGGGACAAGACACAGACTAGAATAAAAGCAAATGATCCAAGAGATATGGTGCCTAACAGAGCAGATGTCCTCCACAGGTTTTCTACAGTCCCTTTGTACTAAATATTTAGGTCTAAATAGCTTTTAATTCCAAATGGATAAGAAATGGTTGTTTCGATAGGATCCATTCTTCATTCACTCTGTGACTAACATGACAGATGAGACTTCTACTTGTACGTAACATCAATTACCAATTACCAAAATTAAAATACCAAAAAATACTTTACTTATTCTCTTTCTCTGGGATGTAGACATGTTTCTGTCTAGCTCAGAATACACTCAGCAGCAGCAGTAGCAAGCACTGCTGGTACCTCAAAAGTAAAGAATCCTGGCCATAAAAATGCAATACAGCTGGGAGACATACCTCTGTACAGAACTACAAAATGACAAGATGGCTGTGAATAGAAGGAGCCTCTGGAGGTCACCTCAGTCCGATCTCCTGCTCAAGCAGAGCCATGTAGAGCAGGCTGCCCACACGTGTCCATGCAGCATGTACGCTCCCTTAATAGCCTTTGTTATCAGGACTGATGTAAAGCAATCTCATGGAGTTTAGAAAGCAATCCTTTAACAGCTGAATCCTTGTATCAGAAGTCATGATGGCAATCTGGGCTGAGCTCTTCCCAGTAGGAACAGAGTAGAGATGCCCTGGCAAATAAATTCCATTTGTGCATTTCTGGTGGGTCACTAAACTGTACGTGTTGTTTAGTAGTACTGCTATACGTACAATGATACAACAGGTGCAATGTAATCCCTTCTTCAAGCAGGACTTCAATCAATAGAAATACTCCCCAAAAAGGACATAGTGCCTTAAAAGATGTCTTCATTTTAAGCAGTGCCTTACCTTCTCTGTTTAACCAACAGTTTTCAAACAGCTAAGGGTGGCACAGTCTGGTAACAAATATAGTAAGAATGAACATCTTTTGAAAGAGAAGAACATACAGATTCTTTCTTTCTCTCTCTTTTACAAGTTTCTAATTGACTTACAAGTTAGTTAACTACTGTTTTATTAAAAATGCAGTTTGAAACTGTAGCTTTTGAATCTCTTTCAAGAAACATTCCCCAAAATGGGAGTGGTAGGAGAAAATGTTTGTGGGAATGAAAGTGTGAGGTTAAGTATCAAATTAAAGCAAGAGCTAAATACTCTGCGAACATAGCAGACAAATGAGAGTAGGTAAAGTAAAAAACTCTATCACACACAAAGGCAAATGGAATTACTGGAAAGGAACAGAAAGACTAAATATTGGCAAATTATAGAATCTGTATTTGCCCTTTAACCAGAGCCTGGATGAGAAGACAAACAAATTTGCTTGCTTGCACTATATTAATTAAAAGAGCATCGACGTCATAGGAAAAAGAAACAGACTTTTAGAAATAGCCATTTCATATAAGAAACCAACAAGAGGAAGAAACTTTGAAATTTTTATAACTTACATGGGACTTAAGAACAAAACATTCAGTTGCTGAGGTCATAGAATACATTAAGGCAAAATCAAACCCACAAAATTCAAATACTACTGAAACACTCTGAACTAAAGTTAGAAAAAGCAATCCAAGTATGAGTGAATTGTCAGATCAGAAGAAAGTCTGATTCCAAGTGCTGAAGCAGAGACAAGATAATACTAACTGGATGGGGTTACCAAACCATAATGCCTGAAAAATATTCAGGCAGACAACAAAAGCAAGGAGTAAAAAGGGGCACATGAGAGTGATCTTATAAGAGGCACTATGAAAAATGGAACAAGGTATAGAAGAAAATGCAACAATAAATAGTATCAAGCCCAATTGTAGGGAGGTATCACATTTGTAAAAAATAAAAGCGTTTTTGAAAATGAGGTACAAAAAAGCTTCAAGATGCAATCATCTCACACAAAGGGGGCTACATCACCATTCTGAGTAGGGAAGATTTAGCCATAAACAATCATCACTGGAGATTATTTCAGATAGAAGATGAAGGTTGAAGGTTCCCTTCAGGATAAATGAAATCTTAATATTAACTAGATATACTGTAAGATATAAAAGTAGAACATGTATACAGGTTCATGTTCTAATGTGCTATTAACAGATGAGAATTTCAAGAGCAAATTTGGTCTTGCTGAGCACAGGCAGTCAAATTTTTAAGGGGATAATTTCTGCTGTGCTGAAGTCTATGAATAAAGACCAAAGGTCATCCAAAGCACTGAAGATATCATTTGTAACAATTTCAAGAAATAGAATTGCTGAGTTAATCTGCATTACTTTGTGGAGGGTGAAAAATCTACATATTTTTAAAAAGAATTTCACAAACCAGAAATACTGCCATTACATACTAATCTCTGATTTTAAAAAACCCAGTCCTAACTGCCAGATGATAGACGATGCCTGTCTATGGCAATGATAGATATTAAAGATATTACTTTACAAAGTGTAAATACTTTGAAAAAAAAATACCATGTTCAAGCCATCCACACTTTTGTGAAAATGGCGCCACAAAAGGAAAATGAACAACTCATGTCTATTGATGAAGAAGAATCCCTTGATACTCACACTTATACTGGAAGAAAAGATGTCTAATAGATCTCTAAGAATTATGTTACTGACTGTGCAACCCTAGTGTTAAACATCGCTCTGCAATTTTTATAAACATTAGGGGGAAATTATTATCCGTAGTAACTAGGTACAATATGCTTCTTTCAAGAGTGGTATAAATTAGGCCTCACAGCCACAGTCTGTGTATAAACTTTCAGCTACTAAATCTGGACTCCTTTGGAGAGGCTCCTGTGTGACGTGGTTAATAGCTGAGGACCTAGCAACTTTAAATTCTTTCACAGATAAAAATAAAAAAAGAGCCTCTAAGTCCTAAAGAAAAATACTGAGAAGGTTAATGGGACCGACAGACTTACAGCAGAGACTAAAAGCCATTAATAAAGTAAGAACCCCAAAATGTAAAATACCAGCTGAGAGACTAATTTGTTGGTATTTCTGTTGTAGTAGCTGTCTGCACACAGCTCTTCCCTTGTGAGCAGAGGCCGACTCCCAGAAAAACCTAGTTCAATGCAGTTGCTCTTACTATCAGCTGCTGAGAGCTAATTAAGAGTGGAGAAACACAATTCCCAGCCCTGCTCCACAAACGCTTTCTTCATCCATTAGTTGCCCCTAATTTGAATAAAAACTTCTCTCAGACACAAGCTTTGATCCATAGTTTCTCCCTCACCACAGTCAACGAGCAGGAAGTTCCTGAACATTAATTCTCTTCCTCAATCCATACACTCAAAAGTACAAGTTCATAAAAAGGAGCTAAACAAGTTTTTAAAATTAAGTAAGAAGGTAAAAGGAAAAGCTGTCAGTTCAGAAGCCTAGTTATCATGTATTTGTGTTATATTTAAATTGGCTTTTGTTTCATTGGCTTGTTTTAATTACCAAGCATCTTAAACCAACAAACCACATGGGATCAGAATGACAAGATTTATGATTTAAAAATGTGCACAGGAAAAATCTTAAATGCATTTTTGAAAACATAACGTCATAGCTGCAGAGAACAGATGGAAGATATTTAGGTATCATGGGTATAAACCCCCACAACTTGTGTAACAGGAGTAAAATAAGAAGGTGTGCAACAGAAAAAGACAAAGGAGACTTGAAACAATACTGCAGAGAGGTGGGACAACACTAATATGCAATATTTTTTATATTTTCTTCCAAGCAAGTGTCAAGCTTCTGTGGGGTCTTTGAGCTTTGCAGGCTCATTTTCACTTGATCATAAATGCTATGGCAAGTTTATGTTTTGGATGTGTTTTCAGTTTATTCATGTATCTAATAAAGCCAAATTTGAACACACAATGCCCAGGATGCCTACAACAAGATATTAAATTCTTTTGAAGCATTTAAAAATTTAGACTCCAGAAAGTTGCACCACACACCCTACCATCTCTATTCAAACACAGCAATTTCTTCTACAATCCAACACCAACAGGAAGTTTGTTATTATGAATCAACCTCCTACGTACTCTACTCCCAAAACTTTATTCTGGGAAAACTGTCATACCTCTGCGAATAGTTGAGCAGCAGAGGATGTACAGTCCAAGCTTAGATCTTCCCGTTTTGCACTGTGTTTTATCAGTAGAAGTATGGGGAGATAGTACAAGAGAATAAGCTACATTACTTAAATAGGATTAAATTTGACTGTTTCAGAAGTAATGGAAAATTATTCTTAATAGGTAATTTTAATGCTTTCAGAGACACTTTAAGGTTCTAGTGAAGCAATCAAATACTTGGAATAGGCTGTACTTAGATGTTGAAAACTCCCCTGCAGTAAACATTTTTTAAGAAAAGGTTAAATGGATGTTCACAAAGCATGGATATAAGTGATTCTGCCTAAGAGACTGAAGCTTTATAACATCTTGAAGCCCCCTCCCGCCCTGTGTTTCTTTCATTCTCTGAACATCTGTAAATCACATTTCCAATAAATGATCTGGCGGGCCAGATATGTGGGAGATGTGACATTAAAAGCTTCGGATGTAGGAATGAGGAGTGCACCCTACCTGCTCCCACAACCAGTATCTTGGGCTCACAGCTACTGACACAGTGCAGGAGAGATCTGAACCGGACATTGAAGTTGAGGAATGCCACCACACAGCCCAACTTGGCCAGTCCGAACCACACGTGGATGAAGTCTGGCTCATTCCCCATCAGCAAGGCCACCGTGTCTCCCTTCTTCAGAGCCTCGTGCTGCAGGAAGACCTGTGCTATCCTGTTACTCCTCCGGTCCACATCCCTGTAGGTGTGAACGGTCCCTTCGTAGATGAGGAACGGCTTGTGGGGCTGCTTCTCCGCCAGCTTCACAAACTTGTCCAGGACGGTGACAACCCTCCCTTGCAGCCGGTACATCTCCATTCTCAGCCCATAGGTCATAACTTTGAGCAGGTATCTCAGGTCGGCCCAGAAGTAGGGAAAGAGGAGTTTCTGGATGAAGTGCAAGGAAAGAATCCCGACAGCAGCACCCGGTACCCAAGAGGGCGGCACTGGGAGCGGGTAAAACTCGTCCCAGCCACGCATCTCCCCGCAGCCGGGCCGCCGGGCACACGGCCGGGCAAGGCGCGGAGGCGAAGGCCAGCACGGGCTAAGGCTCTTCCCGCCCTCTCCTCCTCCACAGCGGGACGTCCGGGCCAGCACCGCTCAGGAGCAAGGGAGACAGGGAGCTCCGACGGCGTTCGCCTCAGCCCCGGCACGGCCGCCCGCCTCAGGCTCGCCGCACCTGCGGGACGGCCCGGCGGGAGCGGGCGGCAGTGCCTGCGGTGCCCGTGCACGGCTGAGGCCGGACACCTTCTCCCCCCTCGGCCCCGGGACTCACAGACAGCGCCGGGCTGCTGCTGCTGCTGCTGCTGCTGCTGCTGCTGCCGGTGAGGCGGCGGCGGCCGCTCCCTGAGCCAGTTGCATAAGGCGCGATCTCCCGCTCACCCCCGCCCGGCGGCCGCAGCCCGGGGTTGGCTCCCGGGGAAGGCGGCGGCGGCCGAGCGCAGGAAGCCTCGCCCCGGGCCGAGGCGGTGGCTCCGGGAGCTCCGGGCGCGGTCCAGGGGAGGGCGGTGGGAGGCGCTGGGGGCAGGTGGCTCCCGCCGGCCGGTCCCGCCCCGCCCAGCGGAGTCGGGACCCACTGGTCCCCGGAGCTCGGCCCCGCCCTCAGGCTTGGCCCCAAGGGAGCGGAACAGAGCGGACGCTTGGAGAGTTGAGTTGTATTCCCAACTCTCTTTAGTGCTAGTTTTTTCTGTTTTACCACTAAGATCGAGGCCTGATTCGGTTAAGAATGTATAGACATTCTGGGACAGATATATATATATATAGGTCTGGTATATGAACGCTGACTGGACATGCATTGGAAACAAATTCAAACAATTAAGTAGTGCAAAACAAGATTATGAGTAGATTTCATGCCTCTTTAGAGGCCCTGTGGTCAGTAGGCTGACAGGTTTTTATTGATACTGTAGTGTTCCTTACTTGGAAAGTTCTGTGGATGTGTATGTCTGTCCTAGCTAGTTGTACATTTAAAGAATAAAAGAAATATTTAGGTTTTCAGCTGATGAGAATTACTGCTTCAAGGAAAACATTCTGTGAGTTCTAGCTTACTTTTCTTAGGAGACAACTTAAAGGGCTAGTATTTAAAATTTCTTAAAAGTAACTCATAGGTAGATTAAATGCTGCATTAACCTGTGCTTAACATACAAAAACTCACTGTAGCTGTTTGACTGGCTGGAGTCTGGCTGTGGTTAACTGCTACAGAAATGTGCATAAATAATGTATAAAGGGAAAGGCCGTGACTCATAAGGAAGATGCATACTTATGTGTTGATTTGAAGGAAGATAGAGGTTGACAAATACTCTTGTTTGCAAAGATTGCTTTGAAAAAGGCAGAAAGAAAATGGAAGGCATGGCATGTCAGGTCAATGAAAGGCTCTGGGCATATGGGTGAGAGTGAGAGGAAAAGAAATAGGTAATTGATAGAGCACAAAAGTAAGATAAATACAGAATGGGGTGTGGATAAGAGAGACATATTTTAAATATTCTGTGCTGTGAGCTAAAAATCAGCCAGGCAACACTGAGTTTACTAAAGTGACTAATGATTAGTATGTCATCACATGTCACAAGAACAGAGAGGAAGAATTTTCTAGCTTAGATGTTATCAGTGCTGCTAATCCCCAAGAACTGAAATGGTGAGTAAGACCTGGACGTATATACTCCAGTATTCTGAAATACACAGTTTCAAAGCAAAATTGTATCACAATATTGTTTGTGGTCTATGAATTGTCCCTTTTCCTGTTAATTCTACATAGAAATTATATCGATCCTCTCTACTCAATATCCAAGTTTCTTGTAAACATGAGCAATAATTTACTTCATATATCCTCCTGAAGGGAGACAGGACAATTCTTTAATGCATGAGTTATTTTCCAGTAATTTTCTGGTCTGTTATAAAAATGGATAAGATGAGCTAAGAAATATCAATAGGCAATGGAAAAGTCACATAACTCAGGGGAAGTCATGCTGGAATTGGATTCAAACCCTGCCTGTGCTAGAATTCCTTTGGGACATTGGATTAATCTCTTGCCATGTCCTCAAACTGGGTTATTTAGTCAAGTCACATGCCTAACCTTCTGCCTTGAGGCCCTCTCAGTCCCTTGGTTTGACGGTTACACAAGCAACTATAGATTAAGACATGAGGATCTGCAGTTTCTATTCCATGCCAAGTGAAATGGCAGCTGGTCTAACACCTAAAGTTGGGAGGTGGGTTAGGAATTGGGTAAATTCACCTTCAATATTTTTGCTCTCTATAGTTTTGGTTCTTAATCCAATGGAAATACATGCACATTTGTAATTTTTTTTTAAGTAAACAGCATAGAATTTGAATGCTCAAATTAATTTTTTTTCTTATTAACTAGTTAATGTCACCCATGAAGATGCAAGTATCTGCATGCATGGGTTGTTGAGAGTAACATATGAACAGTTAAGAGAACATGAGTTGCCACATGCATTGAATAAGTTGTTGGAAAAAAACAGTTTTCTGGGAAAAAAATGTTGAGACTATTTTGAGTATTATGAGAATAAAATTCCTAACATAGCACGTACTTGCAAGTGGTACATCCATATTGTGAAGAAAACTTAATTAAAACTATCCCAAAGATTAACTTGAAAAAACCTCTAGAAAGTTCTTGTATTTTAAATGTAGTGATATTTGTTTTAAAGTAAATAAAACCACAAGAGTATAGCGAGAAATTGCCTGCTTATCAGGTTCTTGTTAAATGTCATGAACTGGAATCCAATTTGCTTTTGACATTATGTAGAATGCATAAGCTTGTACCAGAGACAAACCACAGAGCCCTGAATTATTTACCATGCTATAATTATTCTGCTCAATTTTGCTTCAACAGAAAACATTTTAATGCCTGAGAGTATGCTATGACCCAATAGTGAAATATAAAGGAGTTTAATTGTCTACTACTGGAAACTACTGGAACTCGTCTGTGAGAATTTTTTTAATGCAGTTAGATAAAGCATTTCCCTGTACCAAAATCTCAATATAGCAAGAAAATATGCTCTGATTACAAAAATGCTTCTGTAGTGTAAAAAACCCTGTAGTTTTATGTTACCATTTTGACACATTTTAATGTCCTTTTAATGTCCATATAACACAATATAGTGCTGTACACACATTTTATTAACTCTGAATCTGGCTAATACACCCATGGGAATTTGCTTTCGCTATTTTAGAGACATAAATATCAAATTGGGAGCTGAGGGAGCTATTTTAAATAGGATTTTTTTGATGTATAGAGTTTTTGTGTCCCCTCGGGGGAAATAATAGCATAAATTCTGAAGTGTCAGCTATTTTCTAATTTCTTTAAAGTAGTGACTTTTTTCATCTGAAATAGCAGTTTTGAAATTTACAGCAGAAAGAGATTAAATAGAAATTCCTACAATTAAAAACGTCTATGACTTAAAGATAGATTCCTGGCTTTTCAGAGTGTCAGAATGTAATATGGAAGAGGAAGAAAATATTCTGAAACATATTCTGAATATTGTCTTGCAGATTTTCCACCATTATTAAATTCTTACTTTTTTATATTTCAAAATAAATATATTTAAATATGTATGTTCTATTTAAAAATATATATTCTATTTTAATTTATAATCCAGAAGATTAAATAAAAAATAAAAATACCTTGAAAATGCAGTTTCCAGATCTTCATAGCTCACTCTTCAATTCCATTCCCATTAAAGTAAAACAGTAATGTCCAAGTAACTGTGTCCATTAATTTCCCCAGGATAGCTGTGAAACACTACGTCTAGAGAAGTCTAAAATTTTAAATCTAAAATTAAACAAGTAATAAGCAAACCAGAATTTGATGTCTGAGTGTAAGACATTATGTCCAGTAAGCAAGTAATAATGCTGTAACAGCCACAAAAAACTAACTCTTGACTAATAATGTTCCATGGGAATCTGGGGAATGAATGGTGTCTGTAGGCATACTACAGTTATTACAGAGAGCTGAGTAGATAAAGTCTAAAACTGTTGTCATGGCACAGACCAGACCAGACATTATGGAAGGCTTCCACCATAGGAAAGTATTTAGGATTCAAATCCATAGGAATGAAAGTTAATTTTTATACTATTTTGGAGTGATTGTTTATTCTGTAGTTATGTGAGGACATTCATTTGAAATACTGACATTACATGAAGTGCCTTGTCTCAAAGTCATTCACTACATCATGTCAGCACTACAGACTTGTTGCAACCTATCAAAGATGTAGAGAAATATCTCTGGTAGATGAAATTTTATTGTTAGAAAGCTTTACTATTACTACTTTACTATTAAGGTAATAGATCATTTAAACATCTCCCTCCCATCTCCCATTTTATTTTTTTTTTTTTTTTTAGCTTTGAATAGGCCCTACAGGTAAATTTGTAGTTTTGCCTGTATTCATGAAAATATGTTTGTACTAGGAGCCATATGCGCTAGCACCCTAGTAAAATTTAGCCACAAACTTCCAAAGAAGCACACTGAAATATTCAAATTTTCTCACTCCTACAGCAGCTTTGTGGACTGCTGATGGAATGAGTTCACAACAGTGAGTATTTTGGTCCTGGAAAGACAAAGCTGGGGTTCAGCCCACTGTCATCCAGAAATGATGTGAATTGGGCAAGCTACCAATTTATACATTTGAGATGAAATAATTATATAGAAGTATTTCACATTCTAGTCTGATAGCCTCAAACCAGTGCTTTTGATTTTACTCATTTCACAGCTTCTGCCTTGCTTACCAGGTATAAAACACAGCACTGACCTGTCAAAAGGATGCATATTTTACATGGCTCTAAAGAGTAGATTATCATTCATACAGAAAGATGAAATAAGAGCTAAATGTAAAGTAGAATCTGAGTATAAATCCTTTATAAAGGATATTCTGGTGCCATCTCAAAGAAAATTTGAAAACATCAGAAAAACCCAGACAGATATGAACTGAAACAGTATGAAGTGCCATCATTTTCACATTCTTTAAATAGTTGCTTTGTTGACCACTAGTTTATTTGACTCATGTTATGGTTGATTTGAAAATACTTTACCATTTTTTGAAAGTTCTATGCCCTAATTTTTTGTTATTCTTAAAATTGTTCTAGACTACCATTGCATAGTATCCCAATTTATTTTTCTTTTCATGTCAAGTAACAAAAGCATTCTTTTACACAATCTTAGCTAGCTTGGAATGGGATGACATAAGGGTCTAGAAGAAATCTTCCAGTGATTGTCAGAGAAATTTTCTGGCCTATTGGCCTGTGTCAAAACAGCATGGAGCAGATCAGGCATGAAAATCATGAGCAAAACTTCAACAATATGTAACTGTCTCTAAGAAATCATGTATGAGCTAGATGCCTATCACATCCATCATTTCTTCTGCTTTGTGGATATGTGCTAGGGAGAGAAATTTTAATTTAAAAGAAATTTATTTAAATAAGCATCTTTCAGATCAGGGTGTTTTCAGTAAGTACCAGTTTGGAAGTATTAGATGCTTTCATTATCATGCTGAATTTCTAGGTGAAAGGGCTGCTGTACTCATTTTTTCAAAGGATTAGAACAGGGTGTTTGCTTTCTGTGCCTTCAGGCATAAGATAGTTTTCAACTTGCCTCCGCTTTCTGAGCTTTCATGTTTGCAACACAGTTAAACAGTATGCCAGAGAACATCTGCCCCTTATTAGTGCTTTCATTGTTTTCTGCTTTGATTGCATTTGAAATTTTATCTGATGACCATGACAATAGTATTATCAATGTTAGCTAGTATAACAGTTTATTCTTGTGACCTCTTCTTGCTAGAAGTACTTCCCTGTACTTGTACTACCATTTCTGATACTGTCTCTATGTTTTAAGAACTTAGGTCCTCTTAAATAGAACAATATTTTCAGAAATACTTTGCCATCTGGTATAACTGGGCTATATGCTAAAATACTGATTTCTTTAAATAGCAAAAACTTTCACTAATTTTCTTAGTTTTCTTCTCACATGTTCCTTTTCTGTGGTATGGAAATTAGGAGGGAAAATGACTCTCTTGAATGGTCAAGAAGCAACTTACAACAGGAGAGGGGAAAAAGAACGTAAAGTACTTAAGAGTTACAGGTACTTGTACTTCTCTGTGCATGTTTCAGCACTACTGAATTCTGAAACCACAGTCATTTTGTGGTGCAAGAGACTCATTCCTCAAGCATCTTCTACGTAGATCCTCTTCAATGTGATTGTAAATCAAAGTGAGCTTGTGTTAAGTTTGTGGGATTGAGTTGGTGTGTTGTTGTGCTAATAACATAGTTAGTAACCATTTCAGGCATGTATGAATTTTGCTTGCTTGAAGCAAGGTTTGACATGCTCTTTATGCTTTCCTTTTTTCCTGGTATTCCCTTTTCCCCCTTCATAAGGCAGCTTACTTTGAGAGATGACAGAGAGAAAACCCCCTTCTCCTATTCCTGTGGCTCCATTATACATAATCAGTGTCACCAAGCAGCAACAGCAGAGCTACTCAACAGCCTGAGGAATAAAACAGATGCTGAGGATGCCCCTAACACAGGCAAAAGCACCCTCCCTGACCAGAGGGCAGTCTGGCTGCACCTAAACACACCGGGGTCTGGGGTACTTCAAATTAGGAGCTGCCAGGAGTCCCAGTGAAGGATGGCATGGTAATGGATCCGGTCCAGGGTAGAAGATGAGGCCAGAGGTTGGACTAGAGACAATGATATGACAATGTCCATCCATGGTGCAGGACAGTTCAGTTCAGGTAAGGTAAGGCTGCCCATACCTAAACTTAGATCCTTTGGAGCATTCAGGTGGAGAGGAGAACATTCCAAGTGATTGCTGATCAGTGTCATTAGAGCAAATTTATGTCACTACTTGATTCTTGCAGGTTCTAAGAAACTGGTGGAGCCTCACATCTTTAGTAGTTTTCTAAGAAGTGTTTCTGAAAAAAAAAACCTGTTATGTTCATTCAGGTAACTTGTCATATGAACTGCAGATGAAATCTGTCATATTCAATCACCTTGACTGATAAACCTCATGAAGCTAATGGGAAACAAATGTAGGAAAAAAGTTAATGAGGAACAAATAACGTGACTCAATCACATACTTTAATATCATTAACTTTACATTTAGTGATACAGTCTCTACTGCATGCAAAGAAAATACCTTTTGTATGTGTCATTTTATGGTGTTTGTAAGATTTAAGCCATGAACACTTCAGACAAATTGGCCACTTCTTATTTTCTAACTGCCTGGGGTGTGTCTGTGTTATTAAGTGGTTATCTTAAAAAATGAAGAGGTAAGTATGTAGGTATCTTCAAATACTAGTCTGGTAATAAAAGAAAAAAGAGTATGGCAACCACAAGGCAAGTACAGGCAGTTTTAAAGTCAGCATTATGTGAGTAAATAACAATGCCTTTATTTCTGGAAGAGACTTTCTTGCCAAAAACTTCACCTGGATGGAGTTGAATAACTTCTAATATCTATATGAATGATCTTGTTGCAAAATGATTTTGTGCCAAGAAAAAGAAATTGTGTTGAAAAAGAAATTTTTAAGGATATGTCTGTGTGCAGGGGCCATTTTTTTTATAAATGACTTTCCTAAACCTACATTAGTAGCCTATGTTGTACACTGGTCCCTTAACAACCTAATAACAATTGGCCTATTGGCTATTTGCAGCTTTATAGTCTCGTCTCAATGGTGTTAACAGGCCACCTGCAATCATGAGCGTTAGTGGTCAGTGAGATACTAATAAATGTCAAGATAATCCCATTTTGTCTTCTCTCCACTAGATTACTGTTTGTTCAGATACCACTGTGTCAAGACCATTGAAAATGGCGTTAACTAAGGTAGTGAGCTCTACTTTCCACTGAAAGCAAAAGGAATTCTGGAAGGTTTCTCAAGGTCAGCTGATCATGGAACGATGTACAAAAATGACCAGCCAAAATGGTCTCAGTGGGATAATTTGTTGTTAATATGTCTTCCTACATTTTCATTTGTCTGCAAACCATGATAACTGAAAACTAACAGCCTGGGAAAATCACCTTACACACAAGTTGCTTTTACAATTGCAATGTTATGCCAAGGCAAGAAAGTTTTTGTCTGACTAGCTTGTGTAATAATCAAGGCAGACAATTGCCTAGCTGGAGCAAGAGAAAACACAAACTGCAGAAGGGTTTCACTTTTGTGATGGCAGTAACTACAGTATTCTGCCTAAACAGCACAGGCTCAGGTGTGGCAATAAGTCTCTTTAGTCATGCACTCTTTTCTGTAAGTAGCTCAGTGAAGATGTGTCACCTGTTAAAACAGCAAGAGCTGGATGGGGGTTAACCTCTCCTCTCCTCTCCTCT
>VWYO01015384.1:33399-71990 GCA_013400275.1 Rhadina sibilatrix | reverse complement strand
GAGAGGGGAGGTGTTTATTGTTCCATGTGTGCAGTTTTGCATCTGAAATAAATAAAATCTCCAAGATACTTCTCTATGTACCCCAGCACCATCTCACCAACAGCCTAAATATCTCCCCTGGCCAATGGCAGCTTTTCCACAAAGGGGGGGGATAGCTCCAGTTATCTGTTGAGTGTTTTATTCTGTCTTAAATCCCTTTCATGGCTGCGTGAGGGAAAGCTGGAGAAGCCGTATGCAGATATTGTCAAGCTCAACTTGATAGGTACTGTCAAAACTGCCAGAGTGTGGTGACAATAAACATTTTAGCTGGCTAACAATTTGCTGCAAAAAGGGTTGACCCTGAAATCAAGTTCTGCTGTAATGAACACTTTGTCTCTAAATATTTGCATTTTTGCTGACAAGGTTCACTCTCCAGGAGATTTCCTCCGCCCGTGAACAATCTGCCTCCACACGAGATGCAGGATGGATGCAGTTCCCTGAGCCAGTTTCTTATCTGGCATGAAGGAAGAACGAGCACATGCCCAAAATCAGCAGAGGCACCACGGATGGGGGATGCCCAACCAGGGGAGCTGCTCAGTTCCAGGGTGCTGAGCCCCCTCCCTGAGAAAGCCCTTTTCTCTCGGGTTCTGCAAGGCAGTGCAACGCTGACAGCCCAATGCTGGAATCAAGGCTTATCCCCGTTTAACAGATGGGGAAATTGAGGCACGTGGTGATTCTGGATCGTATTTGGACTGTCTTAGCTGAGCTGGAGATGGAGCAGCCAAAAAGGAGGCAAGCCAATGCAGACTGCCTGTTATCCATGGCTGCCCCAAGCCTGCCGTGAAGGAGGAGAGGAGGAGGATGAAGCCGTATTGGAACTCTCAGCAACTCCAGTTTGGTGCCCACCTGCTCCATTCCTTCAGGCACACGGAAAGCTGGGGCTGTCCACCCTCAGGAGCTGCTGCACTGAATCTTCCTCCATCCTCTTCAAGATGATTTGGCCAAAGTTACACGGAGAGTCTCAGGGAGAGCTAAGCACCAAGAATCCCCTTCCTTAGCCCCCAGGCCAAACACCAGGCTGGCTCCACGGTGTAAGAGATGAGGCTCAGAGTTCCCTTGCTGCAAAGGTTTATGTGTTTGAGGGTTAAATTTCCCAGGGTAACTCTGTCTGACAAGGGCTGATCGCCATTGTCAGCTCCCATTAATGATGGGCAAAGGACTCTGCCTAATTCCCCAGGGACAAGGTGTTCAGCCTGGATGGGGTGGGCATTTACCTGCTTAGGAGGACATCTCTGTGGGATAAATGTCCTCCAGGGCTTACCTGCCCCAGTCAAGAACCTTCTGTGCTCTGGGCCATCACAGGGAAAAGCTGCAGAGTTTGATCCCACAACCTCCAAGATGCTGCATGTAGGAATGTCTGTTGACAGCAAACAAGAGGGTCAGTGCATGGCCTCAAGTCTGCCATGGGACATTTATCCCAAAGTCAAGCATGGGACAGAGAAATAGCCAGGGCAGGTTGCTGGTGTCTTGTTTAGGACTTCAGTACCCCAGCTCCATTGCTACAATTAATCCTTAATATTGGGGAGAAAGTCTCCCCCTAGACAGGTTTCCACACAGAGGGAGATGTGAATTCATTTCTACTCCTGGCGCTGATTTTTGCAGGGGTGGCCGTGGGAAAAGGTCTTCATCCATTTTCCCTCTGACACCTGGCTTCTCTATTTCAAATAAAAGGTGCTCAGAGCACTTCCTGCCTCTTACTACAACTATTAGCTGTGCTCACCAGGCTGGGGCTGTGATTTGCTTGAGACCCCTAAATTCCTAGACAAGTGCCCAATAAATTGTAATAAAACTTCTCACTGTTGCAGGAAACTGTGGTGGGGGAGAAAGACAGAAAGAATCCTTACAGGTTTACAAAAAAAGACATAAAGGAGAGGAAAGCACAGCTTATTTCATTTTTATTTCCCTTTCCCCTCCCTGCTGGAAGGGAAGGCAATTTTCACTAGCACAGTGTTGTCATTTTGCCGAAAAAAAAAAAAAAATCACAGTTTTGGCCAGAGAGGAGTATTTTCTTTTACATTTTTTTCACTCATGTTGATGTCAGAGAGCTGTTGCATTCCTGGCAGTGGCAGTAGCTCTGTGCCTTGGAAGGCAGCCGGGCTCCTTCTTGGATGCTTTCTGGCACTGCCATCCCACATGGTGCCTCCTCGCTGGGCTCAGCACGGCCTTCACCTCCCAGGGCAGGTTTCTTTGGCCAGGGCAGCACTGGAGTGATGAACACCTCAGAGCATCAGCCCTAGCTGGGTCATTCTGGCACCAAAATACAGCCCAGTATTACAGAATTACTGTGCTGGTGTGAGGGGGCAGAGTTAAACACAGAGTTTTTAATTTAAAGTGTTCGGTGAAACGCAAGGTCCTAAATGAGTAAACCAGGCATGAGCATGGTAATTAATACCAGAGAGAAAAACAATGCCTGCTCTGCCCACATGAATGATCCCCCCAAAAAACAGAACTTGCTGCTGTTGCCCTCTATAAACACCCACAGAGGAAGAGGTGTACCCACATCCTTGAAATCTTCTCCTTATGACCCCTCTCAAGAGCTTTATTCTGATTTTTTTTTTTTCATGCTTCTTGTCACAAGGCCTTCCTGGGCTTCTCCCTCTCCTGGTGGACAGTCTAAAGTTACTCCTCTTTTTCTTCTCCATTATAAACTCTGGGAGGCACTGGGAAGAAAGTACTGTGCTTAAAGGCTGCAGGCCGAGTTCTTCCATTCTCCATTGACAGCAAAGACCAAATTTTCTCCTTTTCCTCTTCTTCATGGTCTCATTTTCTGCTCTCAGGCACAGGAAAATTACCACAGCTCCTGGACACATACCATGAACCCCTTGCCAGCTGAGCTGTTTCACCCTGTCCTCATCACAACCCGTGCTGGGAAGCCCAGAAAGCACAAGGGAGGGATAATTACCAGTCCCAGCACTGTGATGATAATTAATACCCTGCTAAAAGGAGCACTTGTCAGGTCAGGGAGCAGAGGGAGGGGTGGGAGAACAAACAGGCAAAAATCAAACCTGAGCAAAGTTTTGCCATGAGGAAGGGGCTGGGGACAAGGGGCAGGAGAGAAGCTGTGGGGTGCAGAGCTCTGGGGTGATGGGGATGGTGCCTGGAGAGCAAAGTAGGTGTTTCACCCCATCAGTGACTGTCAGGAGCTTTCCTATGTCACAGGACCCCCTCCCATCCTCTCTTCATCATTAATGGGCTGAGAGCCAGGGAAATCCTGGAGCCAGCAGTGCTCTAAGCTATCCTGGAGCAGAGCATACCTCTGGGGAGGTGAGAGATTTGGGGGAAGATTCCCCCAGGTTTTGCTGGCTCAGTCCCACAGGGAGGCTGAGCCTCGAGTCCTGGGGCTTCCTGCCAGCTCCTGGTGCAGTTCTCTGAATTTAAGACTGACTTCACCATTTGGGGATGTCAGAGTGCACCTTTTAATTGAGGTTGTAGAAAGAAATATCAAAGAAATATAAATAACTCCATGGGAGCAATGGGAAATCTTGAAACTTAAACTTCATAAATCCAAACCCAATAAATCTGAGCAAAGGGAAGCATAAGAGAAAGGAGGATGCCAGCCAGAGAAATGTGAGCTTGGAGATCTCTTGCAGGAGAGGCTTCTGGACACCTTTGGGCAAACAGGTTTGTTCTTATTTTCCCTCAGTCCCATCACTGAATGATCAGCAAAATTCCTCTGCACAGGCGGCATTTTGGCCCTCTTGCAACAACTGAGTTAAACCAAAAAGGCAACCCAGAACCATGGCAAGGGGTGAGGGAAACAGAGAAGCGCTGGCAAGGGAGAACAATATGTTTCCAGACAAGATTTAAAAAGAAATGTGATGCTAATACGAGTTTGGCGTCACACTGTCACAACACCATCAAAATGACATGCTGCCACCACTAATACGACTGTTTGGGGAATATGCAACATGAACAAAAAAGCAATTTGCTCAGAAACAAACTGGGATGAGTCGATACTGTAAGAAAACAGAGAAATGCTGCAATCCAAGGGAGGACCAGACAAATGCTCTGTGGTTTCTGGTAACTGTGGCACAGGCAGGGAGCAGGATCTCCCAAAGAGAACTTGCTCCTTGTTTTCCACAGCCTCTCAGTCTTTGCTGGGATAATCTGCTCATAAGAGAGAAACAGTTTAAGGACAGCTGTTCTGGCATTAATTAAAGCGCCCTACAGTTCTTTCCTAATAAAATCACTTTTCTTCTAAGGTCCTCTTGCCCAATTTGTTTTAATACCTGTCCCTAATTAAGTCCAGTGAGAGGAATTCACTACTCCAAATGAGTTAAAAACGGATGTTCTCAAGGCACCTGCATCTGAAGCAACTTATTTTTGAAGTCCATGAATTAAATTAAGAGGGGAGATTTTCAAGCTGATCACTCTCTTTTGATTAGCACAAACGAGCTGCTCCACCAGCGCTGTGTTAAAAATTGTCACATTTGCTTTTCCGGCTAATTTGGAAGGAGTTCAGCTGTTAGGGTGCTAAATAGTCACATTAAACACTACAGACCTGCAGTGCACGTGGGCTGGGTCCTTTTTAAAAAGGAGACTGAGCATCCCATCACCTGAGGATGCCCCTCTCCACGGAGAGCTCTGGAAACCTGCTGCCCAACAGCGCTGACAGTGACTTGTTGACCAACAAAATTCTGGCACAAGCCCCGTGTCTCAGCCATGGCAACCAGGCTGGGAGAGTGGCAATGGCAGCTGCTACGCACAGAGCAGCGCTCTTAAAAATATCACGGCTGAAACCCATTAAAGAAAACAAAAATAGAAAATACGCAAGAAACCCAGGCTGCGTGAGAAACAGATACCGGGAAGGCTGCTCGCTACATTTATAGCTATAGCCTGCCCCAAATCCTCCTGGGCTTTTAACCCCATGCTTCTTCACTATGAGCAACCCAAATGTTGTTTTTATTTAAATTAGAAAATATCATGCAAAATGTGTTTGGTTTTTTGGTTTTTTTCTGGTTTTTTTTTTTTTTTGCTCTTGCTAATCTGATCAAATTTGAGAGCTGACCTGTATCAGGCTAAAAGCAGAACACTGGTATCTGCTAAGCTTCAAGCCTTCTCCAGACCTGGTTCACAGCACAGTTTTTCCTCTGTGTCATCCCTTTAACCCCAGACAGCTCCATGAGGACAGGGTGTGAAGGGAGAAGCTCATTGCCTTACTCCTCCCAACACCGTGCAAATCTGACAGGAAACGGCTCAGAGCCTTTCTGAGGGGCACCTTTAATGATCATTTCCTACCTCTTGTCTGCAGTGAAATGATCAGTCAGTGAGGGGTGATATGCTGGGACAGAGCCCTTTGAAAGCCACCCCACCTCCAGCTGAGCCTTGGGAAACCCATTCCTGGTGTCAGCCCAGCCAAGCACACAGCTCTGCAGGGAAGGTTTGGGCTCTGCTGTCTCCTTACGTCAGGCCCCCGCTCCGGGAGCTGGAGAGATTGCAACCAAGGATTTACTCACGGAAGAATGAGAAACTGCCCTGTTCCATCTCTTCCTTCACACCTGCTGGGCTTCATCTCTTAAAACCTGAAAAATAAGGCAGAAAGATTGGCTCTGAGAGCTTTGACCCATGAGATGGTTTTCTCATAATTCTAAAAGCTAAGCCTCCAAAAAAACAAAACAAAACAAAAAAAGAAACATCAAAAAAAAAAAAAAAACCAAAACCACAAACACACACAAAAAAAAAAAAAAATAAAAAAAAACCAAAACAAAAAACAAACCCAAGAAACAACAACAACAAAAAAAAACCTAGCCCAGCTTTTGCCATCCAGGATGAATTCCCTGTGTTCCAGCAGATCTGCACGGTGGGAGGCTGGTTCCTGCTGGAGCTGGGTTCTTGCCATGCTTTCCTAGAAAAGCTCTCTGCCACTCCCTGCAACATTAATTCTGAACAACAGAGATGGAATGAAATGTAGGTTTGAAAGCAAGCCACGAGGTAGGGAGCAATATTTAACTTTCCTCTCCCAGAGGTCTTACCTGTCTTGGCAGTGGTTTAAAGATGTTAGTGTGGGATTAAGGGGCTAAATCAGATATTTTATTAGTTATAGGAGCCCATTTTCCTTGTTAAATAATTGAATGCATGCACTTAAGGCAACAGTCTAGGCTGGCTGGTGACTCCAGGCCGAGTTCTCACCAAGGATCGGCTGAAGTTGGCAGCACCATGTCTCTGTGAAAATATCTGAATTTCCTTTTATCTGGAGTAGACACTGCCTGTTGCTGTGAACATCAGTTCCTGGAACATTTCTGACAAGGATTTACATGAGGAGATATGGAGGTTCAAAATTCCTTTAAAGGAAATAATGTTTCTTCTAAATAAGAGCTAAACAGGAGCTGAAGCTGTGTCTTCGTAAGGGATTTTGTTTGTTTTCCAAATCTTTGTCCAGGATGAGAACTCAAAGGCCTGATTAGGTTCAGGTCTTTATGAGGCACTGGCCAATCCAGGAAAAGAAAAAGCTGAGAAATTTGCAACAAACCCGTTTTTATTAATTTTTCAACTGTTCTGCAGATTTAATAAATTAAAATACCTCTGCAAATACTTCGAAGCTTTTTCATCTCTGATAACATTTGGTACCTTATCATTTCTAACTGTGCTACAGAGAAAAACACATTATTATGGATTTTGTGGTAGATCCTCCAATTTATCAACCTAAAAAGATTTCCAAGCAATAGAGGCTTTCTGTGTAAGTTAATATGTCACAGGCCATCTATCACCCGGGGTTTGCTGAGTCTGCATTCCTAATCAATGACTTGACACCTTGAGTTAGTGAACACTTAAAGGTTATATCCGTGCTAAGTGATGTGACCAAAGCACTTCAGCCTCCAGCAGGGGACACCGGGCACCTTGAGATGCTCCTGGGTGCCCCACACGTGTGTGCACCACAATTTCCTCACCTGAGCAAGCCCCGCTCTCCACGCCAGGGGACACTGAAATACTCCAGGACCCAATTGATGGGGGAAAGCCTCCAATTTCCAGGCTCCATAATTCCATTCTGCCTCCTTCCCCTCTCCCCGGGGCCGGGGCGGAGATGCCTGTCCTTGCAGGCATCCATCACGTCCCGCCCCGGTGCTGTGCTGGCTTCCTGGCCATCTGCCACGCTCTGGGTGAATGATGTCGGCAGATACGGGATGTTATGGGCTCTGGGAGGCTTCACATCACTAAATAAATGGAATGAATATATATGATTTCATTTCCCCCCCTCCGTTAGATGCGTTTCTGCGCTTTGGTCTTGTTGATGTACTGCGGCTTCACTCGGTGCAATCCACACCAGCTCCACGTGCCACGGAGCAGAGCTGGGGGATCTGTGAGGTCAGAGCTTCAGCTGAGAGAGATCTTGGCACCACATGGGCGTGGATATGAGCTGGAAATGTCATATACCCCACTGAATGTCTGGCCTGAAAGTTACAGGGGATGCAGCTTCCATGCTATGCCATGCCATGCCATGCCATGCCATGCCATCCCATCCCATCCCATCCCACCCCACCCCACNCCATCCCATGCCATCCCATGCCATCCCATGCCATGCCATCCCATCCCATGCCATCCCATGCCATCCCATCCACCACCTGAGCACCTCAGAGCACGTGAGCTGTGTGGTGTACATGTCCTGCAGACCTGGGAACACGAGAGCAGGGCAAGTGTTTGCAGGCACATGGTGGACCCTGGGGAGGGACAGGGGTGCCAGTGGGCAGGTGCTGCCTCCACCTCGGCGGAGGAGACGCCTCTTTCAGCCCGTGACAGATTTACTCCTGTGACCCACTGAGCAAAGGTCAGAAGGCCCTGACACAAACAAATGAGAAATGGCATCTTTCAGAAATTCCTGCAGTAGTTTCTTTCCCCTCCGGCTGCTGCATCTCTCCCACCATGCACATCCACAGGGGACAGACCAGGCAGAGAGATCCTTTCCAGGGGGTCTGCCAACCAGGATGTCTCCTCAGGGCTTTTCAGTGCCTGCTCTTTGTCATATCCTCCCTGCTACACCCTGAAGTGCTCCTCAAACTTTATACACTGTTGGGGCAATGATTTGTAGAACCACCTGCCAGCATCCCCCATTGCTCCTACTTTGGCTCCTTACAGCTCCTCATCCTCCATGCCTATGTCTAAAATAAAACAAGATTCATTGAAAAAAAAACTTTGTCTAGAAGCAGAGACATGGTGAAACTTTGCACATTCTTCTTCATCTCCCTCTGTCCAAGCCCCTTGAGGCCACTTACCTCAGTGAGTTGTTACATGTCCCTGTCCCAAAGTTTGGCTCGGGAGCCCTTAGCATGAGGCAGCACCTGCATGGGTTCAGATCCTTGCCACAGGGAAAGAACTGAATCCTTTTCCCCCTAACCCCTCCCATTTGCTTTCTAAAGTGTCACCAGTTACGAGGGGTGAATACATTTAAGTAATTTATTTTATCCACTTATGACAAAGACAGTGAACCATCAGTCAGAAAACACGGAAAGAGATGAATTAACTGAGCGAGTTTTCTTCACTGCTTAATTGTTCCAGAGAGGCAGAGTTCTGGGGATGATGATGAATCATTGTTTAGGAAATATTTCTTCCAAGAAGACGATCTGAAAAAAATACATTTATAATTTATCGCAACCTCTTGCTTTGTCAGGGAACAGCAGCCAAAGGCAGAAAGTTCCTCCCTCCCCCGTTCCCCTTCCCTCAGTTCATTATCGCTCTGATCTTATCTCCCGTACCCTCTCCTCACCCTTTGAATATTACATCTCCTCCCGCTTGTGTGCGGAGGTGTAGCCGTGTGCGGGTGGGGGGGGAAGCCGTCAGGGAGGGAGGGAGGGAGGGAGGGGGAGACTGGGAAAAAATCGTCACACATTTCAGGCTGGCTCTATTTAAATGAGTTTGGGATTGTGCTTCTCTGGAGCAGATGGCCCTGGAGATAATGATGCCTGAGCAGCGGAGGCTGGAGCCCCTCTCTCCTGTTGCCATGGTAGGCCACGGGGCTGAAATGGATTCTGCTTATTAAATTTGCGAGCTCTTGTGTACTCAGGATGAATGGCGTTCAGTCATAAAGAGGCCCATCCTCCTAATGTGGCTGGATAGTTTTATCTTGGAAAGCCAGGCACTCTAGCTCCGCCAGACGAGGGGCTCATTAACCTATTAACAGCAGCCCTGGAGGAGCTCAGCCCACGGGGCCTGGGAGCGGGGTTTTCCAGGAACGCGCCCAACGCCGGCGTCCTCAGCGTCAAACCCGGCTGAGGGCACTCAACCATCCTCTCAGAAAGGGCAGAGTTCCCCTCAGCACGGCTTCCAGAGGGGTTTGTGTGGGGTCTAACACCACACAGCCCATCAGAGCTCCAGTGCTGCTGTTAGTTTCTGCAGGAATTGCAGCAAGAGGCTGGGATTGCCCAGGCCAGAAAGGCTTGCATGGAGTTGTTGCCCTGTTCTTCTCTGTTTTTCTAAAGTTCCTTCAGCCTTCTGTGTTTACCTTTTGAGATGGAGTTTTCTCACACACTTTTCATGTAAGCAATGATTGCTTTGCATTCCTTTCTGTGGGAGGAGAGAATTGATGGACTGTTGGGTTGACCAGTGTGGTTGGAGAGGACAATTTTCTTCCTCCAATCCATGGTCACCGTTGGAATTCTATAAATGTCGAGGTCTGTAAGTAAACTGCCCTTTTTTTTGCCTTGGACATCTCAGTGTGTGAGTGTCATTTCTTTTGTGTCATACTGTGACACGGGGTTACTGCTCAGCCTCTGATCCACAGCACAACCTCTGCTTTTCTAATCAAGATTACACAGGAATATGGACAGTGCACCTTGGAGCCACAGCATGCACTTGGTAGGACAGAGATCACACTTTGTGATGGAAACTGAAGTAGAAAATAGAAAGATATGAGGTTTAGAGGACAAGTTTCTTAAAAAAAATTAAATCAAGAAACAAAAAATCAAAGAAAGGACTGGTGCTTTCTTCTCTGACTTTCCTGTAGGACCAGCCTTGGCTAACACTCAAAGTGATAACGCTCCTCTGAGAGACTCAAAACATTGCAGATTAAATAGAGCGAGCTAAAAGGCTTTACCTGAAAACATTATTTCTTTCTACAGAAAACTGTGGGTTTGATTCAAGCAAATATTTATATATCTGTTCCAGCCACGACAGACAAGCCTGGCTCTTTCCAGAGCATTGGAAACAGGTGTTTCCTTCCAGTAGCCTTTCCACACAATCCTTTCACCCAGGTTTGCTTCAGATCACATGGTGAGACCTAAAGAATTAAAACTTTTGTTTTTAATCAGTGTAAAAGCAAAGCAAGTTTAGTCATTATTTGAAGTATAGTATCACTGGGATTTTGTTTTCCACTGCACTCTTTATGTAGAACCACACCAATGGTTTGGAAGAATGGAAATTTGATATGCAGTAAGACAACGTCTGTTACATTATAATGCTGTTAACTTTGATTAACCAGAGGTTGGTAAAATAGCACTGCACTATATTTAGTTTCATGGCACATTTTTTTACATGTTATTATGCAAATTTTCACATGAGCTTTATTTCAAATGCAACCCATCTCTGCTTTCCTCCCCTGCAATCCTGCATGGCCAACAAAAGCCACCTGCCTGAGCTGTGCTGGGTGGTTTCCTTGCTCTGGCAGCATCCACCAACCCTGTGATATGAAATAATCACATCAAAGGTTGTCAGCACTGGACCTTTTTCCCCAGGGCCAACACAGAGGTGAGGACTGTCTGCTTTGGTGCAAGTCTTCCCACTCCAAGAGGAGGGGTCAGAGAGCAAACACCTGCAAAGAGTTCCCTGACCTAGTGATGGGCTTGGTGTGGAGCTGTGAAGCTGCTGGGAGATTTTCTAAGGGAAACATTTTCCCTCCCCAGCATTAGATAACGTAGGTTGGGAAGGGAAGAATTCATGGAACGGAAATTGGTGTTGTAGCTCCTCCTTCTTCCACAAAAGGTAAGCAGGAAGCTTGCCCTCTTTGAATCTAAGAGCAACTTGGCAGGTAACTCCAGAGTCACACAGAAGAGGCTGGAAATTTCTCAAAAAATCCTCCTCACCTTCCATATCTCCCATCACAACTGTGTAAAAGTGATACTGTACATGGTTGGGGCAAATAACCACCCACAGTGTGGGAAGATCATTCTGGCTTCTGTAAATGAAGCAGAGAAGTCAAACCCAGCCAAATTTCTTGGCATTCAATCCTCCTGCTTTCAGGACAGATCTCGAGGTTAATTCTCTTAATGAAATAGCAGAAAAAGGGATGTGCACAAGACTTGTGTTTGCTTGGCAAAGCCAGCTGAACATTTAGCTTTAACACTCCATTTCTGGGGGTGCTGAGGATCTGCAGCCTGCAGCTGACTTTGATCATCGTGTCTCATCCAGGGACCCTGGACATTCCCCCATCAGCTGCTGGCTAGAGCAGCTTCTGCAGCGTGTGCATCATTAAGCTGAGATGATATGAAATACAACCCTCACTCGATACCAGCTCTTCAGAAGGCCCTGCAGGTCAGAGCAGCAGAAACCTGCCCCGATTTCCACAGAGCTCCCAAAACAACCCCAGCAACACCGAGCAGAGGCAATTCAGGTTGTGACAGGCTGGTTGGAAGCGCTGCTAAGGTGTTTATGCATTTATTCCTGTCCAGCAGTGTCCCCCAGCAGGTCTCCTGGCCTGGGCTGGCCACCAGAGGCAGGGCTGGGCTGGGGGCCAGGTTCACGGATGGATGGGGTGTCCGCATGCGTAAGCCTGCCCTGGTGCCCGGTAGGTGCAGCCTGCAGGACTTATCCAGGGTCACCTTGAGTGGCTGTGTGCCAGCAGAGACTGCAGCCAGGGCCCTGCATGCCAGGTCTGTGCTCCCAGCCCTGACCCACCACGGCCCTCTTTGTTCTGAAATCCCCTCCAACAGCCAGGGTGGAGGAGAGGACGGGCAAAACGCTCCCGGGGCAGCTGCCTACGAGTGCAGACCATAGAAAAGGGATTAGCTCCGTCTTCAAAAATGCAAATCCCCTCGACACACGCCAAGCTCACGGCACTCCTGGAGCCGTTTGCCCAGTCCTGACTTACAGCTTTTACACAGACACGAGCTTGCCAACTTAATGTCGGAGGTACGGACTCCGGTGAATTAAAAGGGGGCCTACAAAAGAAAAGCCGATTAGCAGATATTAGAAGGATACTGAGATGGAGGGGACACAGCGGTGGAGAAAGGCTCCTGGCCCTCACTTTGGTTTGTAGCACAGCCTCCTTCCTGACTTCTGCAGCTCCTTTGCCATGTCTTAATCCCCTTGCAGAGGGATTAAATGACCCCAGAGGAAAGAGGAGCTTCTATTGAATCTCCGTGTCAAAATCCAGCCCCCAAGTTATGCAGAACAAGAAGAAATGAGCCAGAGCAGGCTCCTTGCTCCCCAGTCACCACCTTAGGCAAGGTGACAGGCACCAGGTGATCTTTAAGGTCCCTTTCAACTCAAACCATTCTGTACTCCTATATCAAGGTGACTGTGCAGCAAAGCAGGTCTCTATTGCCATTAGGAAACATTTCCAAGCATTTGTGGAGAACTGTGACAGAGAGGATTTCATGTGTACTGGATATGCAGGAGCTGTCAAGCAGAGCACCTGGAAAGTTTGCTCAAGCAGAAAGAGAGCTACATTTTAGCCCTGGCCCTCATATTCCTCTCCTGCAATCAGCATTTACACACATTTCCCTAAACTGGACACTCACTAAACTGGGACACTTGGATTGCCAAACCATTGTTTCTCAGGACCTCACTACCCCAAACAGACCAAGCTGCTGCAAAGGGTGGTCTTGGCCCAAGCTGGCAGCAGTCGGGGTGGTCACTAAAGGGCTCCCCAAAAGCCACAGCAGTGCCAGCAGGGGATACAAAGACAAACAAGAAAAGAAAATCCCTTTTCCTGCTCCAACAGAACTTCAAATTGACCAAAAAGACAACTGTGGGTTTTGGGAAGGGAATGACTTGGTGATTCCTCACCAACATGATTTATTCCATGTCTCTCTCCATCATATCTTGATGAAATACTGCTCAGGAGAGGCTGCCACAGGCTGGGGGCAGGAATCCTCATCCTGGGCTGGCGTCAGCACAGGGAGCAGCAGGAACAAGCAGGAGATGCTGAAAGAGGTGATCAAAGACCCCTGTGAATATCCTGACAGTCAGATTTATGCCTTAGGATTTTTGCAGTAAACAGGGAAAAGCCACTTTGGAAACGCTGGCAAAGGCAAGTTTAAAACACGGGATGAAGATTGGTCTTTCCCCTTCATTACCAAACAACCAGCTTGGAACCTGAGATTTTCTTGCTTCTGAATGCTTCTTGTGTCTTCCCAAAGCGGGACATTCCCACAAGCAATTTTATAAATTGAAGACAAACACTTCAGTCACGAAGCCAGCTTAACTTCACAGGCAAAACAAGAACAGCATTAACCCAGCATTCTTGAAGTAACATTTTAGTTTTTCTGTTAAAAAATAAATTACTGACTGCGGGAGGAAGAAAGGAATCATTTTGCTGTGATAATTGCAAAGCACACAAAAAAGGTAATTTTTTGCCTGACTTACATTCAGAAATGTCTCAGCTTTTACCAAACAGTCTTGGTTACCAACAGAAAGAAAGCACTGAAATATGCAAATATTTAAAAACTAGCAAGCAAATCCCTGGAGAAGAAGGAACAAGAAAGAAGTGGGGGAAGGGGTGCCAGTGAATACAGAGATGTCACAGGCTGGGAGCTGCTTTTCTGAAGCCTCTTGGAAGTTCTCACCAGGGACAGCCCAGGAAAGCAATGGCATGAGGACATCCTCAAGGTCCAGCTCTCAAGCACACTTGAACCTCAAAAGCAAATCGTGGCTCTGCAGGCTGTGATGTTTGCAGCAGCTTCAGCCTGCCCTCAGAGCACACACACACTCAGAGCATGGTATTTAAATGTTCTTTAGGCTCCCTTAGAGGCACTACAAAGCAGGGACAGCTCTTTCCCTGCCTGGATGAAGACCAAATATTCCAGTTCGTTTTCACACCAGGCAGATATTGAAGATTATATCACAAATTGTGAGACCTAGAGATTTCACCTTCTTAATCAAATCATGCATGACCTGTACTCCACCTGGTCTTTCACCCCAGTAACTTTGCTTGCCCTTGGTGAGAGGGTCTGTGTCAAGTGGCTGGTCACCCTCAGCCCAAGGAAGGACCATCTGTGGCATGGCCTTGCTCAGAACAAGCACTTGGGTGGGGTTTTTTCCCACTTTCCTTGCAATTGCCAGTAGTTTCAATAAACAAGTGCTGCCAGTAACACCAAAGTGTTCCCATTTCCAACATGCTTTATTGGCACTTAGGGCTTTATTCCGCTGGGTAGTGACCTGCATTGGAAATGGGCATAAAATGGGACATGCTTGGGCTTAAAAAGCAGCAAACCTGGGCAGGCTGCAAGTTCAAAAGAAGCAAGAAGGAAAGATTCCTTTCTGAACCACTTGTACAGCTGGGACAGGAGCTCCCTTGGCTGGAGAATCCAGAAAACAACTACAGCAATTCACGGAAGGAAAGACCCCTCCAAACCAACTTCGAGCCTCACGCTGGATTGTTTTCCCTCTGGAGCCCCAAATCGCTCTGTTTAGGCGCAGGATCTCCCACTGCCCATCTGAGCGGCACAGCCGGTCCCTGCAGGGAGCCCTTACAGGACCAGCGGAGCCGGGCGCATCCCTCCCTCCCGCAGCCCGGGATGTGCCGGGGTGTCCCCTCGGTGCCGGTGACACCGGGGAGCCCCTGCCCGCGGTCGGTGGGTGGCAGAGGCGGGCCCGTGTGAACCCCAGTCGCCGGGTACATTTTCTTCCCTGCGCGCTGACACGGCTCCGCTTTTGTTTCCTGAGTAAATAGAAAAGCCGCGGTGGCAGGAAGGAGAAAGGCAAGGCAGGGCTCGGCAAGCAGCGCCTGTTTACAATGACAAAGGGCTCTGCCACACTTAGGGGAGGAAATTTTCCTTCCAGACTTCAGGGCTCATTAAGTGAGTGGGCATAGCTAATAGGCTTTGTGTGCGAACGGCCCCAGCCTTGCAAGGTCCAGCTGTCACTGGGGCGAATGTCAAAAATAACAGCGGGCTCAGCCATTCTCCACCCCGCTCGGGCTTTAAAATTTATCTTTAAAAGGGGGAGGAGCGGCCAATGAAAAGTAGCAAGCAATTAATGGGAGACAAAAGCAAATGGACCCGCCGGGGCTGATTGAGGGAGGGGAGGAAAGTCCCCCGGAGCTGGGCTGGAGGGTTGGTGAGGAAGAAATAGAAAAGCTGAAGAACCGTCCTGACAGGCAGCAACTCGTTGCGGTGACAAACGCACGGGGCAGGGCTGGGAGGATGCTCAGGAATTGCGGGTCCCGGCGGTTCCTCTCCCGGCTGGGCAGATGCAGCCGCCTCCCTGCCACGCGTCTTCGCTCCCCGAAATCTCCCTCGCAGATGGTGACTCCGAAACAGCGAGCACATGTCTTCCCTCGGATAATCCCGGGGTCAGGCTCCTCCTGAAGTTTAGTCTCTCGCTGCCGGCAGAAAGCTGACAAAATTATGCAGAAATAAATATGCTTCCATGTTTAACTTTTCTCTTTCACCCCATCCAGTATCAGCCTGCCCTGAGATAATATTTGCATGCGTTTGGTTTATCCCCCTGTCAGCTCCGTCTGGAGGGAGACGCACAAATGGCTCGTTTGAGGGTATTTGTGATTCATGTGATGCATCAATGGCAAGGGAAAAAAAAAAAAAAAAAAAAAAAGGATTTAAAATCTCCAGAACTTTTAATAGCTTACAGAGCCTTGGCACCCACAGCCCCACCGAACGTGCCTCCTGTATTTTTAGCTGACCTCGAGCTGACTTTGATTTCAGGCAGCAACATCCCATCCCACACTCCAGAGCTTTTCTTTGTTTTAGAAGATGTACCCTTAGTGCAAGCCCAGTCGCCCACGTTTGCAAAATACGAGGGTAAACCCCTTCACTTTTCCTGCTGAAAACTGGTTTTTTTCATGTATCTTGCAGCTGTTGGGTCCCTGCACCAAGGCAAGATTGTGCTTGATCAGCCTGAACTCGTGACATTTACACAGGGCTTTGCTACTTCTGGGTAGAAGACACCAGCTATGAGCAGTGGGTTCTGTATATCAGGAAATGTAGGGTCAAACTATGGTTTTCAGACCAAGAAGTTCCATAGCTGTGAAACTCCTCTTGATCCCATGTCTGAAAAATGGGCTTCCTGAAACAAAGGCACTTGCACACGTTGGCCCTAGCACAAGGGTTGGCCTTAGCACATGGGTTTAACCAAAAGGTTCAACATCATTTCTCTTTTTGGCAGTAAAAGTTCAACCCAGAGCACTCCCAGCACTGCAGAAGTACAGGATGGACCTCACAGTGCTGTGAGGGAAAGGCAAAGGATGCCTGTGAGGAAACATTCCCAGAGGAATTCAGGGCACCTACTCCAGAGCCAGACACAGAGGAGATGCTGACACACCTGCTTACATTCTGGTCTTAGACAGCAGTGGCACACCTTTCCCATTCCCCATTGCATTCCCTGTTCTCTGCCTGCAGACACGCTGTGGTAAAAGACAAAGAAAACTCTAAGGGAGTTTTGGGTTAGTTTGAGCCTCAAGATAAGGCCACAGAAGAGGTGAATCACGCCTGGAAATCCTTGAGGGTGCCTGAGAACAGCACAGAAATTTTGCCTGAATGAGTCACGCTGGGGAGAGCTGGAGCTCTCAAAAGACGCAACAATGCACCTTGATGGGAAGGAAGCGAAGAGAGGGAGCCTACTCCAAACACATCTGCTCAGATCCAGGGTTCAGCTTGTTGCACTTGTATGGGGAAATCTGTGCAAACAAACAGTTATTGAATGGGTCAACTGAGCAGAGCTGCTGAAGGAGCAGAACAATGGGGCGGTTTATTCACTTAATGTATGCCAAGGCCATTCACCAGGCAAGCACCTCTCAAGGAGCCACGTGACAAACAGACTCAATTTGCCGTGTGCCGAGGTCATGCTTTTGGGGTGCCAGGGACAGTATTTGTTAATGGGAGTGACAAGGACGGCGAGGGAGCGGCCTCACTCCCAGCACCTCCGCGGGGTTGGGGTTTTGTTCTCTTTAATTGCACTGTTGGGAGGAGAGGGGTTTTCTGAGCTCCTCACTGAAATTCGATGCTCGTGTCTCCATATTTATTTTTTTTTTTTTCACCTCATCGAGCCCTTTGGAAAGCTTGAGAAGCCAACCTGTGCTGTGGCACAATGCCATGTGTCACCAGTCCCTCCGTCACCAGTGTCATGTCAGGTGGGATTTGGAGTCCAGCAGCAAAGGCAACATAGACCCATCAGCATCTGGGGAAGAGAACACAAAAAAGCAAGGAATGAATTCAGGGCTTCATTCACAGTCAGCCTCGGCCTTCTGGATGCTGCAAAACACTCAGAGATTCAGCTGTACAAACAGTGGGTTTGACAAATTCATCCTCCCCTTCTGCCCAAGGACCCTTCATGGCCACTCACAGCTTCCCTGCATTTATTTGCTATTCAAACAGATTTGATGGATAACTTTCCTTTCAAGTAAAGCGAGTTGATGGACCATGGCAGTCTCCAGTTGGAGTCTCTCTGCTGAGTGGAGGTGAAGGGATCACAGCCTGCAGTTGATCCCCTCTTGTTGTGGAGGGTTTGCCCAACTCTCCTTAACTTGCAAAATCCACTGCTGGTGGTGGATGAACCCCTTCAGCATAGGATGGGACTCAAGGAACAAGGGTGGTGGGACAGGGTTTGACACCATTTGCAGTCAGGCAGGGGTTTGCTCTGGGTGAGACAGCACAGGTCACCCAGAGCAGTCAGACAGCTGGTGAGCAGGATCTAGCCACCTCTTTGAGGTATTACCCCAGATTTTCAGCATAAGACAACAGCAGGGGCATAGAGGAGAACAGGCTGATGAAGAAGGGAAGAGGAGGGACAAGGGAAGTGGCAGGAGAGGGAGAAAGGATAAACAGACAGGGAAGTGGCAGGAGAGGGAGAAAGAATAAACAGATAGAGCAGGATGGTGCTGCACGGCGGGGGGAACATTCTGCACGCCAGGCTTGCTGGGCAGGAGGCTGGGCCAGCCCGGCTGATGGGCCCCAGTCTGCCCAAAGAAGATGAAGGTTTGGGGGGCACTCCTCGTGTAACCTCACCTCTCTTCCCGCACCCAAGGTCCCCTTCCCCCTCAGGCCGGGACTGACAGGATTTCCGACGCATCTGTATGCAAATCACAGGCTGAGGCACCGGGAGAGGCACTTTGTTCCGAGCATCCCCGGCACAGCTGCTCCGCTTCCCGGGGCCAGGCGGGCCGGGCCGAGCCCCTCCGGCCAGACACAGCGCGGGGCCCGGGACGCGGCCACACCAACCAGAGCACGGCACAAATTTAGGCAAAGACCCCCCCCCACCCCGGTGCTGCCCGTTCCACAGCCAGGTTCTTCCATGGAAGGGTTGAAGGGTCTTGGATAAGGACAGGGAAAATACTTTATAGCCTTTGGAAAGTATCAGGGTAGGTCTTTGGGAAAGCAGAAGGTAAAGAAGGACAGTGATTTGTTAGAAGACCTAACCAGAGTACTTTTTGTATTGATGTGGCTCCTCCTGTCCAGCCCAGTGCCTGGCTGGGAAACAGTCTGCTCCCAGGCTGGAAGACAATTTCTTGCAGCTGAGACTTGGTGGCGGACCTTCAGTTCCCTCCGGCCCCAGAGACACAAAGCACAGCTCTCCCCTCACCCCAAACACGATACCTTTGGATTTCTTCGGTGTCTCAGCCAAGCCACTCCTCCCTCTGCATTCTCTTTGGATTTTTTTTTTTTTTTTCAGTTAGAAACCCATCTCATGCTGGGGGAAAAAAAACCAAGAATGTCTATTGTCTAAAAAACCTGTTTATTTTCAGCAAGAAGTGTTTACAGGGCCCTGGTGAGTTCCCAGCCACCTCTGCAAACAGAGAAACCTGAAACACTCTGGGAGGTGAATTTTTCAATCGACCAAGACAGGAGCACTAGAAATCCCAGCTGATGCTAAAATGACTCATTGCTCCCCAAAACAGAGACGGACGTTTGAGCTGCTGGCCCTGAGGATGTATGGGGTGACTGATGGGATGGGCAAACCTGGACAGCCACCACCCCCCTTCCTCACTACTGGAAATGACAGCAAATACTGGGGGAGCAATGGGAAAAACCCCACTGAGGTGAGTGGTGTTTATGGGATACGCAAAAAAAAAACCCCAAAGGTGGCTTTTTACCAGCACCAGGTTGATGGTTTGGCTCCATCTGTGGCCAGGGTGAGCAACCTGTACACAAACCCCTCGTGCCTCTCTGGTGCATCTTCCACCCCAGTTGTCATTTGCAACTCAAACAGCCGGTGCCTCGGGGGATCTGTTTATTTTCTTCTTTCTGCTGGACGAGATTCTCTGGCTCAACACTTTATAAAAGCAGATTTTATTTTTCCCTTCATCCCATGCGACACAGATGCAAATGGGGAACAGTAGGATGCCAGCTTATCTTTTATTTGTGCTTTTAGGTTATAATTGCAGTCTGAATCACTGACTTTTAAGTTACGCTACATTCTGCCTCAGCAGAGAAAGGGAGAGGAGCGGAAACAGGGAATGATCCCTTGAAGTTCAGTAACACCAAGCAGCTTTGCTTTCAGACAAAAAAGCATTTGCAAGTGTTCCTCCCATTCGTTAAAGGCACAAACTATTGCCATGATGAAATAATAGAGTTAATTGAGACGGGAGGGGGCGGGGGGTAAATCGAACAAGAAAGGCTGCTTCGGTTCCTAAGTGACCATTGTGCTCACGGTCCTGGTATCCGTTCTCTAGCTCCGATTTTGGGCAGTTCAGAGTGTTTTACCTCACCCCAAAAATCGGCATTTCGGTGGGCTGCAAAGCTGAGCTCTGCAGCCACACGAAGCCCATCTCCCGGGGCAGCCCTGCCCGGAGCTGGCGAGGGAATGTCCCTGCTGCCTGGCTGCTATCACCGCATCCATCCCGCTCCGCCGGGGCTGGCCAGTCCGGCCGTGCCCTGACCCGCATTGACACCTCCCGCAGGAGCCGGGGCTGCACGGCCGCAGACAGGGGAGGCAATAAAGCGATCCCGGCCCTGCCGGCTGCTCCGGCAGCGTGCGAGACACCTGGAGAGCCCGGCCGTCCGCTGCCTCCTCCTCGCCCTCCGCGGGGATGGAGAGTGCGAGGTTAGAAATCCCCGAGCAGCCCGGGCTGAGCCATGGAAAGGGTGTTTGCACTCAACGCCGGGCCCTGGTTTCCTTTTGAGGGCTCTACATGTTTGATTAGCCAACTTCGGCGGCCCCATAGCATCAGGTCAGGGTAATTAGAGACCTTGTGTTAATGAGTAAACAATGACTCAAAAGCCTAATTGACACTTCCAAGCTCATGCATGTCGCTAATTGCCGGAGCCAGACCCACGGCCCCAGTGCTAACCCGTGTTAAACCCTCCCTATGAATGAGAGTTATCCCTGTACCGGCAGCGCCGGGAAATCCCAGCAGCGGGACAGGGGAGGGAACTGGGGCTGGGACGGGCGCGGCCGCACCGAAAGTGTTGGAATGGGCGCTCCGTGCCCTTCTCCCGGCCAAAGGTCTGTCCCGAGGCTCCCGAGCAGACAATGCCCCCGGCAATGACCCCGCAGGACCACCCTCCTCGGAGGGGCAGGGCAGGCGGACACCCGCCCCGGCAGCCCTCTCAATCTTCCCCGGACAAAGGCTGTCTGGGGGGAGCGGCTCCTGGGGAGGGGGCCAGGGCAGGGCTGGCTGGTGGGAAGTGTCAGGAGCGGGTCGCACGGCGGAGAGCCCTGGAGGAGCAGTGGGAGAGCAGGGGTGAAAGGGCAGCGCTCCCGTCCCACCAGCCGCCCTCCGCATCGCCTCGGCTCGCTCCCCCTGCCCTTGGCTCCTCCGCCTTGCTGCTCCCCCCGCCTGGCCTTGGAACGAGGGAAATCCCGGCACAATTCACGGAGTATTTCTCTCCTGGATGATTTATGGACACAGCATCTGCTGGACATGGGGTGGACACTGGACTGAAACTCAGCTTTCACACCCTCGAGCCTTGTTCACAGAAAATCTGGCTGTTATTCGGGCAGTTGGACTGGGACCGATCGTAGCAGGTCCATTTCAACTGAAATATTCTATTCTATTCTATTCTATTCTATTCTATTCTATTCTATTCTATTCTATTCTATTCTGTTCTGTTCTGTTCTATTCTCCCTTTTTTGCCTAACAATAACCCCCAAAAGAACTAAAAGTGCCTCTTTGTCTGATCCCGGTTGCAGATCTCAAGCAGTTCACCCAGGCAGACTGCACTGACAAACTCAGCCCAAGGATCATGCCTCATCCCGTGGGAGCCCAGCCTCGGCTGGGGTGTGATGGAAACACCAAATCAACCTTCATTGCTTTCCTCTGCACACAGCAGGGGCTGAAACCTGTCTCATCAAGTAAAGCCTTCCTTAAATTAGGTTGATATTATGGACTTAAGAAGCTCCTGGTGACAGGATCGACACAGACAGGCTAAAACAAACACCTGAGCTGAAAGCAGAGGTGCAGAAGAAAGACAGCAAGTCATGAGAGCTTTGAAATGCCCCCCAGCTCACAGCTTGGGTGTCCTGGTGAGAGACATCCCAGTGGCTCTGCCTTTGCACAAAGGAGAATCAGAGGCTGGAAGTGGGAAATGGGTGTTTCCTTCATGTCAAAAAGAGACAAAACCCCCCTCAGCAGAAACCACCACCCCCCATAACAAATTTGCCAGCCAAAATCTGCTCCACCTCTGCTGATTCCCCATCCACACATCCATCTCTAATCACAAAAATTAATCGTGAAAATCAATTTTGAGGCGTGCTGGTATTGGCACACCCTGATGCCTGGGTGAGGGCAGCACCACTTTGGGCTGCACGCCCGGGTTGCAGCCCCTGTCCCTGCAGGCAGAGCTGTGCCCATGCCAGGCTCCAGAGTCCCCAGGCAGTGTCCGGGTGTGAGGGAGCATCGGGCCCAGAGCAGATGCATACTTCCATATGAGACTCACTAATGGCCTTTCAGGTACAACATTATTATTTTCCTCTAATGGCTGCTTTTCTCTTTCTTCCTCGCTGGCTCATAAAAGGCACATCATAACTACAGAGGGAGGGGGGGGAAAAAAAGGCAAAAGCTTTGCAAATTACAGCAATCAGAGAGCCTGGACCATTAGCAGCATCTGGGACTGCATTTTACATAACAGTGGACACTTTCTTTGAAACAATTACAGCTAATAATGAATTAGGATTGACTGGGCTGTAAACGTTTCAAATTGCAATTCAGAGACTGTCACTCCTCACCATCCCCTTCTCGCTGGAAAAAGCCCTCTTAATACTCGGTACTCGGTGAGGATCTTGGGAGGAGATGAGGTTCTCCGTGGCCGCCGGTGCAAAGTCCTGTGCTGTGGCCTCATCCTGAGCCCCGTGGATTTGGGATCCTGCCTCCAAATGCAGATGCTGCAGGGAAGAGTTAGCAGTGTAAATTGATGTATCAGGGTGGATTGTCCTGGTCTTCTCTAACTAATCCCAATTTAAGGGTGGATCAGCAGGCTGTCCTTTTCTGTGAAGGAACAGCTTTCCAGAGGATGAGGGGATAGCTCCTCCCTAAGCCACACCGAGGAGTTGCTGTGGTCCATGGGGTGTCCTGTCTGCAGCTGCCCCAGCCCCCACGAGCCCAGTGCTTCCCTGACACTGCAGCTCAGTCTATTCTCATATTTTCTATGCTGTGGGGTCTGGGGCTCAACCCTCACATGTACCACAGCTGAGACTGTACCCTGGAGATGGCTCAAAATCCACCACAGGCTGGAGACTTTTCTGCCTCATCTTGGGCAACGAGACCCTCCAGTTGTCAGGAATTTAAAAAGTGTGTGAGTTTAACATAAACCAGAAACGTTATTTGAGAACTCGAGCTCCTCTCACCTTGTTTCTGTGGGTTGCACTGGTTCTGCAGTGCTTGGGAACACATCATTGCCCACCAGGACAGGAGCCACTCCTGGGCCAAGATGTCCCTGTGTCCCTCATGTAGCTCCAGACCCCCCCAGACAGAGCAAGGACACAGCTGGGGGCTCACTGGGGCTCAGTCCCCCACCATGGCCAGCACAAACCCCTCCAGCTGGGCTCTGTGTCTGCATCCTCAACCTCTCACTGCAGCTGCCTCAGCAACACAGGTACCCGAAGAGAAAGTTAAGAAAATGGCATCAATCCCTTCCTTTTTGCTGGAATAAAACCCTTCCTTTAAAAGGCAGCAAACATAGAGGGGGAGACTGAGGGGAGGGAACACGCGGGGCCCTCGGTGGGAGCGCAGATGTGCTGTAAATGGGGGGCTCTCTGCCCGCTCAAAGCCCCCTTCTCTCCCCAGCTGGCAGGGCCTAAAAAGCCACTTGTTCTGCAAGTTGGCTGCAGTCTCACCCATCGTGTCACCTCAGGTCTCGGAGATCATTCACACAGGCTGATGCTCATCCCTGTTGCCAGGAGGGTCACCAGTCACACACTGAAGCAGAGGGGACGTGAAGAGACAACGAGGACACCAAATCTCCCCCAACCCCAAGCCTTCCCAGGGGAAAAGCAGCATTTTCAGGGATGAAGGGAGGCAAAATCAACCTTAAGCAAAAGAAACCCCTTGCCCCTGTGTCTGATACACCCTGAGGAACAGTTCTGTGTCTATTCCTCGATGACATTTGACTTTTGAAATGCTCAGCAAGTTGCTCCAGTGCCAGCAAGCCACAGACTGTGGCTGCCACCTCTTGCACCCTGGGCACACCTCTCCTTCCACCTAAACCTGCCAGGTTTCATTAGCAGCATCTCTTTCCCATCTTTGGGAAACCTGAAGCAGGCCTGGCACTAAGCAGGCCTGGCAAATGGCTGCCTGTTTTACAGAGACGGCTCACACCAGCCTTAAAACTCTAATTATAGAAGAATAACAAGGCTCTAAAGCTCAGAAGCACTTAGATATTATTTCGAGCCAAGCAAGGAGGAAGTTACAGCTGCTGTAATTAAACATGACACGGAGAAGTCAAGCATTAAACGCAGGTTCATTAAGAAAGCGCAGGGGCTCGGTGATCCATAAAGGCAGGACCTTGTAGTTGTGGGCCAGCTGGGGAGAAATTCAGAGAGGGGAAGTCTCTCTCACCCATCTATCTCGAAAAGGCAGCAGCAAAGCTGCTAATTGTGTTTGCCTGACGATAACGAGCCCCTGGCAGGACTTTCTGGAGGACAGCTCAGTTGCTGGCTGTGGTTGGGTTCCCAGGCCACCACCCCGTGCTGGGACAGCAGCCAGGCACTGTGTAGGGTCAGCCCCCGTCCCCACAGCACCCAGAGCTTCCCTTGCACCTCTGTGAATGAGCTCTCACACCCACATGTGAAAAGAGAGTGGAGAAGGTGGGATCCCACCTTGTCCTTCCTGGTTCTCTCCCAGCTTCCATCCTCTCAGGGTGTCATGCTCCAGGTACCCAGCCCAGAGCCCTGGATCTCTCTCAGGAGCCTGCAAATGAACATGTACTAATTAAGCTGCTCTCTGGGCTGGTTCCTCAAGTCCTGCAGAAACTGGAGTGAAGCATCCCTGGCAGGGACTGTCTTGGGGAGCTCCAGAGGAGCAGAGATGGGAAATTCTGCAGGATGCTGCATTTGGTGGTTTTCAATTTGCACACCCAGCAGCCATCTGTGTTTATTACACAAAAAAATCCTAAACCCAAGAAAATGCTCTCGTTATTTAGGTGCTGCACCACCTGCAGACACCTCGTGCTTCCCAAACTGCTCTCGCTGGGTGCAGGGCAGGATGGAGCTGAGCCAGGTGGTCTGGCAAGGAGCAGGGCTGTTCACTCCAGATTTAGCTAAGCCCAAGGCTCTTTTCACACTGGAATGGCAGTGGGATAGGGAGGCAGCCAGGCACACTGGGACACCACAACTCCCCGTGCAGCAGCTCAGGGACAGGAGCCACAACCACAGAAACAGGACCACAGCCTACCACCCCACTGAGACCCCCGAGGGGAGAAAAACCCGCCTGGGGAGGGGTGTGGGATGTGGGAACACGCAGCAAAAAAAAATAAACACTAATCCTCAACCACCCCCAGATCTAAATAAATAAATAAATAGATAGACAAACCCCATCAAGATGCAGAAGAGGGGAGGGAGAATGGAAGAAAGGAGGATGAACAGCGCGACCCCCCCTGACCCGGAGCGTGCAGCCCCGGCTTTGTGCGAGCCCCTTCCCCCCTGTGCCTGCCCTACAATCAGGGCAGCTGCCTGGAACGGGGCCGGCTGCCGTGGAGGAGAGGGCAAGGGGGCAGAGAGTAATTTATTTACTCCTCACAATGTGCTGTTTGAACAGACTCCCAAAGAAAAACGGAGGAGGAAGCAACACTCTGCCAGGCGGGAGGAGGAGGGGGATGCGGGTCTGGGGGAGATGGTCCTAAATGGATTAAAAATTTACCCTGCAACTGTGGGGCTTTAATTGATACAGGGGGAGGGGGGGAGCGGTAAAATTTCCCTCTAATTGTATTAAAGATACACTAATTAGGTTGATTAAAAACAGAGAGGCTGTTTCTTTCTTTCCCCAGAAGGCCTAAGGGATTGTGATGGGGAGGGGGAAGAAGTGCAAACAGATTGGAGTTTAAAAAAAAAAAAAAAGAATACAAGAGAGAGAAAAGTGCTCAGCCCTTGTGAGAGGTGCAGACCCATCAGCTGCCCGGGGCATCACGAGAGCAGGAGCAGTCTCCCAGGAATGGTAGGATGGCCAAAGCTTCACCTTCTCCCCAGAAATGAGGTGCCAAGGTGGCAGAGTCACTCTCAGCAGCTCCAGTACCCCAAAATCCAGGGCTTTGTTCAGCTGCAGTGCCCTAAAATTGAGGTTTGCATTAATTTAGGCCCTGTTTTGTGAACTTTGGATCACCCTTATCTACATCCTTATCTACACAAATGTTTATAAATCCTGTGGGTAAATAGATGTGCACATGTATAAACTTGAAAATACAAGTTCTTTTTGCACAAAAAAAACCCCGACTGTACTGCAGTGGTTTAACTGCTTAGTCCCTACCCAGGTGATCCCAACCATTAGAGAAGGAACACACTGAAAGGGAGAGACTGGGCAAGTTCATCTCCATCACTAAACCCTCTCATTGCAGGTGCTTTCCTCCTCTTTCTGCTTTCTGATCTCATTTCTCACTCGTTGATGCCAACCCTCAGCCCAGAGCCCATTGAGCTGGGTGTGACAGCCCCTCTGAAACCCTCTGTGAACTTCTTACCTGGTTTGAAAAGCCACCTGGCCTTTCCTCCTGCTTAAGAAGGACAGAAAAGTACTTTTCAGCCTGGGGAAAAGTTTCCCTGTGAAAGGTTTTATTGCTGGTGTGTGAGGCAGTTGCTAATTGATCTGTCAAATGGCCAAGCTGTAAAAGGGGAATGGCAAATAAAGAGCTGTGACTTTAAGGGAGATAAACAATATTGTGTCGGGTTGGGTTTTTTTTTTTTTTCCTTCCTTCCTCTTCCAAATGACCATTTTATCCTTAGTCTGAAACCACGGGATGAAGGGCAAACTCAAATTGAGGAAGGAAGCTTGATGATTTCTGATGCTTCCATTACTGCATAATCAAGGACTAAAACTGCAATCAACAGAACCGCCTTTGCAACCCAGCAGCTTTCAAAAAACTCAAGTGAAAGGGAGATAATTTTCTTTGTGGGACTTTATGTTCCTGAACCACCACCTCCCTTCCGCCTTATTTTCTTAATGTTTGTTTGGGAAAGAGAAGTGGAGGGCTCCGAGCAGACAGGCGGGCTTGGATGAGCACAGTAAAGTGTGGTTTAGGTTGGAAGGGACCTTTGAAGGTCATTTATGGAGAGGTGGAGTGCAGAGTGACGCAGGACAAAGGCACTGCAGCCCTGAGAAGGCAACTAATCACCAAAGAAATCCTGGGATGGTTTGGCTTGGAAGGAACCTCAGAGATGGATCTGTACCCCTCACAAGGGCTGAGCACTTTTCTCTCTCTTGTATTCTTGTATTTGGCTTGGAAGGAACCTCAGAGATGGTCTTGATCCAAGCCCCCACCCGGAGCAGAGACACTCTCCACCAGACCAGGGCGCTTGGTGTTTGAGCAGCAAAAATGTCACATTCCATCACTCCCACCCAGAACTTGGTGTGAGCCTCTCCTGTGGCAGGAGCTGCTGGTGGGACTCTGGTTTGGCTGCCAGCAGGTTCCTGCCAGGCTGTGACAAGAGGATCAGGGGTGAGGAGACTGGATTTCCCCTCACCCAGCGACACCAGCCAAGCCAGCAGTGCTACCCTGAGCCTGGACTGGCTGTGCCCACCAGCACCCCTGGAACCAGGGGCTTTGAAACCAAACATAAAACTCTGCATTCCCTTCCATGTTTCCCCTTTAATTTGGGCAGCGTTGTGGCTGTGGCAGGGAAAGGGTGTGCAATTGCTGGGGCTGCAGCAAGGAGCCATGCAGCAGAGCCTGCAATCCTTTCATCTCCCGGTGACGGGGCGCACACGGCGTGCTCTCCTCTTGAAAGCATCTCTTGTCTTCAGAGGCTTCCCCAGCCCCTTTGACAAACACCTCAAGCCTTTGTAGGTGACTATCACACTCTGCCACAAGTGACAAGCCCCGCCAGCTCTCCCCTCCCCTGCACAAGAAGCATCACTTGAAAGGCAGCTTTTGATGGCGTTTGACTCGGCCCATTTCCGAGCGGCCTCGGAGCAGCAGCGCTTGGCTCTGCCCGGAGGGGCCCCCGTGCATGCCCAGGCTGTGCCAGGGGGTTGGAAGGGTGGTGGTGGCTGCTGGCAGGTGGGACACACTCAGAAACAGCTCACCCCGTCCTACTGCAGGGCTGTCTGCCCCCCTGCACCTCCCCACGCCCCCCTGGATGAAGCACCAGGACGATTCCCTGCAGTCATTTTGGTGTTTCAAGGCAGCCACTGCGTGAAGCAGCGGTGCCACAAGGGAGAAGGAGGCAGGGAGAGGGACATCAGCAGTGTCACCCAGCTCCCAACCTGCTCCAGCCTCGCCTCCCACCACCAAGTCTCCTTTTGCACATCAGGTATTCCTACCACTCCGACTCTCAAGGAATCAAAAGGGAATTAAGCCCTCACTGCACAATCCCATGATTACACAACCCCTTTGCACCACAGAAATGACAGCTGAGGTTGTAAGACAGTGGCAACCTCAGCTCAGCTGCCCAGCTTGCCCCTTGCTCACAGCTTTCAGTGTACACAAAGCTGCAATTTATTTTTTTTCAGTACCACTATGTTTGCTAGGAAATTAAGTTTCAGAAGGACTAAAAATATTAACAAATTTAGGCTGAGAAAATGGGAGGAGGAGGAGGAGAGCGGATTTTAAAAATGTCAAAACACTCAGATGCAGCATTTTTAATGAAATGTTTCACTTTAGAAATGCCAAAACATTTTGTTTTGACATTTTAGAAGTGAAACTTAATGATTTTTTTTTTCTTAGTAACATCATGGATTGCTTTATAACCTGAGTTAAAGAAAAAGGAGCGAGGAGAAAAGTTTTCAACATCTTTCCAGCAACACATTGACATAGAAAGAGCATTTTCTTCCCTCTTCTTGCCGTTTTGCCAACAAATTAAGGCATGTTCTGTTCCACTTCACATTGCACCAATGAGTTTCCCTCCTTTTCTGCCCTGGAAAGAGGCTCTCACCTTCTGGAGGATCTCCTGCCCACTGCTGCTCTCCTGGCCCAAAGAGGTTTCAACACAAGCAGCTTCCTTGGAAGATGACCTTCCTCCTCTGCTGTTTAGGTGCTGAGCATCCTGCAGGATGAAACTTCCCTCTATGCTATCACCCAAGCCAGAAATCACTTTTCCTTTGGCTCCACACTTTGGATCTTCCTGGATGCCAGGCTGGAGGAACTGGTGCATGATCGAAATGAGTCCATGACTTCACCTGGAGTGCTGTGTCCAGCTTGGGAACCCCCAGCATGGGCAGGATGTGGACCTGCTGGAGCAAGTCCAGGGGAGAGCATGGAGATGCTACAAGAGCTGGAGCTGCTCTGCTCTGAAGCCAGGCTGGGGGAGCTGGGGGTGTTCAGACTGGAAAAGAGAAGAATTTGGGGAGACCTTAGAGCCCCTTCCAGTGTCTAAAGGGGCTCCAAGAGAGGTCAGGAGTGGCTTTGGACAAGGGCATGGGCAGGACAAGGAAGGAAGGCTTCACACTGACAGAGAACAGCATTAGATTGGATATTAGGAAGGAATTTTCCCTGTGAGGTTGGTGAGGCCCTGGCACAGGCTGCCCAGAGCAGCTGTGGCTGCCCCATCCCTGGAGGTGCTCAAAGCCAGGCTGGATGGAGCTTGGAGCAGCCTGGGAGAGTGGAAGGTGCCCCTGCCCATGGAAGGGCATTGGAATGAGATGGTCTTTTCTGGGATTCATGATTTGATATCCCACCCAAACCTCTTGCAGGACAGAGGGGACAGGGTTGGTCCACAGCCAGCAGCATCCTGAGCCCTCCTCCTCTGCATACGCAACGATATAAAATGGACCATGAAAGTTTATCAGCCATGAACCAAATGACTGTTTACATGTGTTTATTATGCCCTTATTTGTGGCCTGCAGCCCTTCTCCTAATGCCTTGCTCGTAACAGTCACTGTCTTGTGCTGAGACCCTGCAGTCTAACACTGAGCAGTGCAGGCCTGGGGATTGGGAAGGTGCTCCTGGAATCAGCCTGCATGGAAAGCACGTAAAGAAGCAGCTGAGTAACACTCAAGCCCATGGGGCCATGAGGTACCAGGCATCCTCCACTTGTTTTGAGACATTGAGTGGGAACTCTTCAGCCTGGCAAGAGGAGCCCATCACATGGCATAAATCCAGGCCAAAGGGCCCCTCTGGATAAAAATAACATAAACAGAAGGAGTTTCAAGCTGTGAAAAGAGTAAATGGAACCTCAGAAGCCCAAAATGAAGTGAATTGGGCACCTTTGAAGCCCCCCATCAGCTCAGGGATGGGTGGCTGCATTAAGGGAGCTCCAGAACTGGAGCAGCTTGGGCTCCTAGGAAAGGAGGATGGATATTTCCTCTCCACAGGTAATGAGCTGATTCCTTGCAGGGAATGGCAAGAGATGATACAGTTGTGGGCAAATACATAAATCCAAAATATGTCAAAAAAGAGTATACCCTTATGAGGAGACAAAAGCAGACTTTTGTCACTTCTTGCTGGAAAACACACACCCAAAGAGGCAGCAAGGACAGCTGGTGGCATCACTCCATGGGAAGCCAAACCCAGCAAACCCTGGCAGATTTTCACTGGGGGAAGGAGGTAGGGATCCAGATAACCCTGGCCTGCCACTGAGCTGTGCTGAGCCAGGCTGGAGCAGGGTCAAAGCTCAGGAGAAGTGATCCAAGCCCCGAGCAGCCTTTTCTTTTCCAGGCTCAGACACATGTTCCACTGCGGGGCACTTCTCTTTGCTCAGTGCAGAAGAGATCAAAAATAATGAACTGCTTGCACACTCCCTGCTTATGCAGACCTGTATTTACATATGGAAATTAAATCCTTGGGTAGGCAAAGCCGAGCACATCCAATGGATTTACATCAGGCTCCTTACCAAGGCTTGCTTGGAAGTGTCTCCACAGTGCCAAGGCTGATGGGCTGAGCCACGGAGGCTCCTCGAGGGGCTGATGGCAGGGGGACAGGGAAGTGTTTGAGGATGCTCTTGACCACAGTGGCACTGTGCTTGCCCCTGCAGCAAGGCCAGCTCCTCGGATGGGGATTGGACCCAAAACCCCTCCATTTGCTAACGAGAGTTCTGCATCCTATTTAAAGGACAGTGCTGCCCATTAAGCAATTTACTCGTTTCTAATTAGGATTATTCAGCATAGCAGGGTCTGCGCTGAGTGCTCGCAACTGGCCACAGGCTCAGCAGGGAAAAAAAAAAGAGCTTCAAACACCCACCCTCTGCAAGGAGAGGCATTTTGTGGCAGTAAAAACTACAGGGAGAAAGCAACAGCCCCCAAAATGTGAACTGTCCCTTTAATTTCTGTCAAGGCTAAAGCCCACAGACTACAAAAACAACATTTTAATTTAAATTCTGATTCCACATTCATTCATGGGAGCTGGCTCCGAGCGGGGATTTCATTAAAGGCTTTAATAGATTTTATAGGACTTGTCAGATCCGGAAAGGTTATGGAGCAAATGCATTTTCTCTGCTTCCAGAATTTCAACAACGGCTCGGTAAACAAATTTACCATGAAAATGCAAAGAGTCCAACCTTGTACAGACAAGGAGAAATGAACTTCATCTGAGTGACTTAAAGGAGTCAAGATTCACTCTCTGTCCCTTCCCAACTCGCTTCCCTCCACTCTTTTCCCTTGGCATGCTGTGTAGCTTAGAACATGCTTCTTTCTCTTCTGGTGGAAAACCAGAAAAGGTTTTTCCATCTTTTTCCATGGATCACACTTGGATTCAGAGCTATTAATAAATAATGGCAGCTTTGGCAGCAGTGCAGGGATGAGGGGCTTAGAGGGGCTGCTAGGAGAGGTCTCATCCAAGATCAGCTCAGGCCTTGAACAACTGATTGACTCAGGATGGGGGTGATGCAATGAGATGCTGTTTTTCCAGAAATCCATGGGTGTTGGAGGACAGATGTGCTTTGGGGGGGGTGAAGGTGGTGTGACTGGCAGAGTGAGCAGACAGGAGAGTTTGCAACAGCCACACCTTTGCTCCTGACCCATCAAGAGCCTCATGAGCCCTGCCTCAGGGTCTCATGGACCAGCCCTTCCATTCAGACAGAGAATGAAGCTGATTTTGGCTGAACAGCCATAGATGCACAAGTTCTGACAAAATATTTTTCCAGAGTCTCTTCTACCTGCATTTTAGCCCTTGACAAATCAGGCCCAGGAAGGAGCCCCAGAAGGCTGGGCAGTGCAGGCAGAGGTCCCACCTTGGGGACACGGTGCCATGGGCTGCAGGATCCGTGCTGGGGTGGCTGCACTCACTCACCAGTCAGTGATGGGCATCACTGGTGAGAGCCAAACTGCAGGAATCAAAGGCTGATGCCTTGGCAACCGAGTGGCAGCAATGCTGAATAAAGTGAAGAAAAGGCCTCTTGTTTTTGGATGAGCTCTGTAAACAGAGATGAATGTCAGAGGAGATTTTGCCCGAGCATCACTTAGAGGCTGCATAGTGGCATCACAGAGAGAAATCAGCCTGGAGAAAATTATAGCTAATGCAAACCTCCAACCAAAACCTTTTTTTTCTGTTAGAGGGTAAGACAAGTTGATGACTTTATTATTATTATTATTACGATGATTATTTTCCCTCCTTATGACTTTGCAATTTGAGATTGACAGGTCCTAACACAGCTGCTCTGGATGCTTTCCCAGCTCCACAAAGAGAGAGGCAGAGTGAAAGGCAGCCGGGCGGTTCAAGAGCCGCTGGCGGGGCGGGAGTGGGACTCAGCAGCTCCACCACAGAGACCCCATAGATGTGGGACCCTGTGCTGAGAGGTGTCGAACATCTGGGAGTCCCTTTCACTGGGAACAGGCACTGCAGGTGGCTGGGATGTGGTTGGTAGCTACGCTGTAATTATAGGAAGCCAGGGAGAGAAGCAGATTTAAATCAAATGACTACTGAGTTAAAGCATGAGAATTCCTACGTAATTTATGGTGCATTAAATAGCCTAAATATTCTCTCCTCGTGAGTTACTCTAATAGCTGATAGCTCTCATTTCAAGGCAGCGTTTTCTGTGATTCACCTTCATCTAGATTTTTCTTCCCAGCTGGCAAGTACCACAGCAAAATTTCCTCCTCCAATGAGTGGTATTTCCTTCAAATGATCCAAGTTCCTTAGGATATCAGCTTGCTAAACTCTGGTTACACTGACCAAGAGTGAAACTTTAAACAAAGTCACCAAACAGTCTCAAAAGCACCTCAGGAAGGTTTATGGCTGTACCTGGGAGACATGGATGGGTGGATGGATTGGTGGATGGATTGGTGGATGGATGGATGGATGGATGGATGGATGGATGGATGGATGGATGGATGTGGCCTCAAGGTCCTACAGACACACTTGGGGCACACTGACTGTTATTTGTGAGGTGTCAAACAGCCTGGAGGGAATTTCTGGAGACTCCTCCATCCCAGCTCAAGAAGGGGTCACAGACGATGGAATCACGTACAAGGCAGTGAAAACCATGGGACATGAGCCCAGCTGAGTGTGATCAGCACAGCAGAGCAGAAAGTCAGAGAGGAGACTGACAAGAACACCCCTCCTGATGCCTGATCCAACCTCCTTTCTGACAAGGGTTTGAAGATAACCCAGGATATCGGAACCCTGCCCAGTCAAGCTTTGAAAAACTCCAAGGTTGCAAATGGCAAAATCTCTCTGCCTGCACAACTCTTGCTTAAACCCTGTCTCCTTTACCAGGAGCCACTTTACTCTCTTGGCTGGGAGGCACCAGTTTGTACCACAGCTTCTGGGCTGCTGTGATGTGTGGCTTGCTGGGAGCATCCCCCCCTTCACATCCCCATGGACACTGGCAGGTGTTTCCCCATGCAGGAGCATGCACAGGAGATTCTCTCAACCCATTCATTCAAAGTGACCTAAGCCCAGCCAGGGCTCTGAGCTGACCCAAAAACCCAGAGCTAGCAGGCTCCAAGAGCCAGCAGCAGGAGAGCACCCAGAGCAGAAGTCACAGAGAAATTGGAAAATCTTTTTCCTGCTGCCACCTAGAGTTTGGAGTGTGGCAGGAGGCTGGGCTGAGAGCCGGGGGAAGGCAGGGAAGGGGAAGGCTGAACTCCAGAGTCTATCACAGCTCTTCCCAGCCAAGGCAGCAGCAGCTGCCGGGAAGCTGCTGCCATCTACTGATGCGAGGGCAGCCGGCACAGGGATCAGCGGGCAGGATGGAAATGACACCATGGCACGAGTGACACGCACCCCAGAGACTGGAACGGGAGATTGAGCCCCTACTCTAAAAATCTTCTCCCTCAGAAGAGGCCCAAAGCTGGCCTCGGGCCTGAGGTGCTGCACAGCGTTGTCCTGCTCAGCAGGTTCTCCTCGGCTGAAGTGAGAGGACAGCAGCTGCAACACCCTCGGGCACCTCCTTGGGGCTCCTTGGGGCTGGGTTTTCCAGCACTAATTTGTCACTGCAAAAAGCCCTTCCCTGCTGTGAGGAGCACCCTGAACCCCAGTGGCCCTGGTCCCCATCCCCACTCCAACGTGATTTTTAGTGTCCCCAGGGATTTTCTCCCAAATCCTGGTGGAATAGAGCTCTGCCGTGCTAAAACACTGGCAACAAGTGGTGCATAGCCAGGGCTGGGTGTCCAGGAAGATACCTGCCCTTCCCCTTTCCTCTCTAAAACTCACCCAGAACTAAAAGCTCTTACACAGTGTTTTTGAAGCAGGTTGATCTTCACCTCCCCTGCCCTGGCCTCCTGGTCAGATGTGATGACAGTGGGAGCAATGTCCTCCCAATGCCATCCCCCTCAACTCTGCAAACTGCTCTGCAAACTCCAGATGGGATTCCAGTCCTGCTCCTCCTCCAGGAGCACTGACATTTTTAGTCTCCTGCGTATCTTCTTCCAGAAGTAGCTGGTGGCAAATGGAAGAATCCCTACATCTGTGTCTCCCTGGGCCCCATGTGGAGCTTTTGCAGGAAGAAAGGAGAGAGAGGAGAATGGCTGAGTAACTTCCTGGCTGAGAGTGAAAAAATCCCATTCTGTATCATCTTTGGCTTCCTCTGCGTGATTAAGTTGCACATTCATCCTCCCCAGGCAGCTTTTGGATCTGCTGTTTCTCCTTCCCTGTGCAATTTGGGTGGTGGGTCGGATGGAGAGAGGAAGTCAAACCACACCAAAAGGCCAGGGCAGAGCTGTTCCAGCCAAGCAGCAACAACAAGGGGACACACAGACCTCAGGTGACCAAGGATTTGCAGCAGGAGCCAGAGCAAGCAGTGGCTTCCCAAGGGAGATGCCACCCAGGCGAGAGCTGTCATAAAACTGTCAACAGGGTTCATGCTAGAGAGCCCAAAGGCATCCAACCTAGTGCAACAGGGGGTTGAAAAAACCAGTAATAAATGACTCTGAAGTTAATTCTGAGGTGGCTTGGCTTGGGGATGCACAAGGAAAGAGAGCAGGACAGGCCCCACCCAGGAAAGATGTGTGGGGATCTTGTTCAAACAAACAGGGGAGTGATAGAGCTTTTGGATTAAATAAAGCAGAGGGGATACACAGGGGTCTGTGCTCCAGGGGAAATGAGGTCAGGCTCTGTCAATGCATCCCTCAGCAGGCAAAGACAGCTCCAAAGCACCTCAGACTCACTCAGGAAGGTTTCCAAGGACTAAAAGGACCCTCTCAGTTCATTCCCCTCCTTCAATGCAGGCTTTGTAGTGCTCCCACTTCCAGGACCAGCAATATCCCTTCCTGCTCTGTCTTCCTCCAGCCTCAGGGCTGCAACAGAGCCGGGTTTGTTGGGTGGCACAAAGGGACCACAGAGCATCTCCCCCAGATGCGTGGCACATCCCTCCTCCAGCTGCCCCTCCCACAGCCCTGTTCTGCCTCTCCTCACTTCTGCCACACTCAGCACAAACTCACAGTCCCAGCCTAAATACCAGCTCAGTTTAGCCTGGCAGCCAGCAGCACCCAGATCTGTGCCCCTGAGCCCACCCTTTGTGCTTCACGGGGGCTCTGCCACCCCAGTGTCACACTGCTGCTCCCACCACGGGCAGGATGGGGAATGGGGCGGGGGCAGCAGGGGTGTGAACACTCATTTCCAGCAGTGCCAGGAGGATTTTGCAGAGTGAAATCACTTCTCTCTATGAGACAGCTAAGAGGGCACCAGGACAGCATGGCTTTTCTAGGGAGCAAAAATTTAAAAAGCCGTATTCTGAGAGGAAACTCAGTGGTGCAGAGCCTCAGCAGGTTACAAGGCTTTCCCAGCATCATCCCAGCAGCAAACTAAATTATCATGTCTGACATTTCCCCTGCCCCCTCCTCCCCCCCAAAGGCCAAAATAATTCCTCTGCTCTGGATACAGATCAGTTGGCAAACAAGCTTTCAGACACAATTATTTTGCCCTGAGAGGATTCTGCAGCTGCTCCTCTTTTTCTTGAGATCAATACCTAAAGGATAATCCTGCAGATTATCCTACAGTTTGGTGCTGTTAGCTCAAGCTCCCTTGTTTGCTTTATTTCCTTCAAGAAATACAACTCCTTCTGGTTGGGGGAAGGAAGTGTTTTTGTATTCTGTATTTCCACAAATGAGACCTGACATCATAAATTGTCTGTAGTTGCTTGGAGATGGATTTTGTTGACTTTTTAGTTAAATTGAAACCTTTTCTGAGCACATACCGATTTCAGGTGGTGAGTCATTCCTTCCCAAAAGAGCAGAGCAAACAACAGCAACCACTTAAACAAAAAACAGAGCAGATTTACTTCCAAATCTGGCACCCATATTGTTTTAAAGCAAATCAAATCTGTGGGAGTTTATTCTCCTGCAAAGTCCCACAGGTCTAAGGCAGCAGAGATCAGAACTCTGTGCTTTGGAGAGTTATTTTTATTTGTTTTGAACAATTCAGAACATCCAGAATAGCAACTCTTGACTATTTGTGGCTGAAAAGTTTCCCAGGTGTAAACTGGAAGAGATGGGAGAATATCTCTGTACTCCTGGGACAGACAGGATGTTCCTAAAATAAAGTTTTACCCAGAATAACCACTTTAGAGTATTTGTTTTCTGTCCAACAGATCAAGATTCATAAAGCTCCACAATTAATCATCAAAAGCATCCTACCTGTGGGATGAAGGAATCTTCAAAACCTGAGGGACTTCTGAGGGGTTGCTGGAACTGTAGTGATGGGACAAGGGGCAATAGCTTCAAACTGAAATAGATTAGATTTAAATTAGATGTTAGGAAGGAATTTTCCCTGTGATTGTGGTGAGGCTTTGGCACAGGGTGCCCAGAGGAGATGTGGCTGCCCCATCCCTGGAGGTGTCCAAGGCCAGGCTGGACAGGGTTTGGAGCAGCCTGGGATAGTGGAAGTGTGTTCCACCCCTTGGCAGGGGGTGGAACAAGATGAGTTTAAGGTCCATTCCAACCCAAACCCTTCCACAATTCAATTAATTTGAAGACTTCAAAAATCCCCCTGGGTCTGAGGTGGACACAGGGAGCTCCAGGTCACTCCCTTGACCAGCCTCCCGAGGCAGAGGAAGGTGACATTTTGTCTGTGAGCTCCAGGTCAGCACACGGTACCCCCAGGTGGCACAGCACCACAGCAGAGTGGCAGCAGCCACCTCCCAAAAACAGCAAACAAGGCACCACATCCCCTCTGGTCCTGATCTGCAGACCTCACCCTGCTCATCCATCCATCGAGATCCTGCACAGGAGCACGGGGAGCACCAAAAATCCATCAGGGAAGAGCACTGGAGATGATGCAAACTGCCCTGGGTTGTGGAGCCAGGGGGTGTATATTCTATTTTCATTTGTTAAAAGCAGTTGAGGAGAAGTTTTTCTTTATCTCTTGTAACTCAAGGGGAGAGAGGCCTGAAGCCTTCTGATAATGGGCCATTAATACCCCCCTACCCCAGGCTATGCCCTCCCCAGAGGTGCATCTGCATTTCCATCACCCTGTTGTGAGATGCATCACATCCCCCTGGCAGTGGGGGGGCAGGCGGTTTCTTCCTGAATAAAACTGAGACACAGGGACAAGAAGGCATCTAGCTTCTCACCTGATTCCTGGAGGAAGACTGGACCCCTTCTGACCCACTGGACCCTTCTCATCACCACTGGACCCCTTTTACCATCACTGGACCCATTCTCTACAGGTTCATCTCTACTCCACCAGAACCACCTCTGCCACTCCAGGAGGGCTCACTGTGGGACTGCTTCCAACACCCTGACCAACAGGGTGTCAGGTTGTAGCCCTGACTCTGTCAGGGTTCTCCAAAATTGTTGTTTTTTTGTTTGCTGGCTTGGTGGTTTTGTTTTCCTACTACATTTGTATTATTAATATTTCTAGTAAAGAATTGTTATTCCTATTCCAAAATCTTTGCCTGAAAGCCCTTGATTGCAAATTTATAATTTAGTGAGAGGTGAGGGGTTTACATTCTCCATTCTCAGGGAAACCCCAGTTTCCCTGGCAGACACCTGTCTTTCCAAACCAGGACACAAACGTCACATTTCTTCCAAGACGTTGCGCTGAAACTGCAACTTCAGCATCAGCTGTGACCCTTGAGACACAAAGGATTCCCAGCCGAGTCTCCACGGCCTCGCGAACGTGGTTTGGGAGCTTCCTGCGAGGTATAAAGTGAGAGAAGGGATCTTTGGGTATGAAACCTGCCCGGCGGATGAGGCGACACGGCGACAGCCCCACAAGGTGGCAGAGCTCCATCGCTCATCACTCGAGTGCGGGGATGCACCAAGGCGGGGAACTGAGCCTTCCCCAGCTTCCCTAAAACGGGGATAAATCAGGGTAAATCTGCTCGGGAAACAGGAGCAACAGTTCTTGGGGTTTGGGCACAGGTGAACAGAACAGAAAAAAAATCAAATGTCTTGTTATTGGGTTTTTTTTGTTTTGTTTTGTTAGGTTTTGGAGGTGGGTGGGTGGGTTTTTGGGGGTTTTTTGGTCTGTTTTTGGGTTTGGTTTTGGGTTTTTTTG
>VWYO01015384.1:16368-33307 GCA_013400275.1 Rhadina sibilatrix | reverse complement strand
TTGTTTGGGGTTTTTTTTTGTCTGCACTGAGGTTTCTCAGAGAGTTTTGCTGGGAGCTATTAGGAAGTTCTTAACCCACTCGAGGGAATTGTAAACCGGGAAAGAAAACGCAAACTCTCAAGCTGGGAAATGTTGCTTTTATAAGTTGTAACAGTGCTCCAGAAGTGAATGGGGGAAATAATCTGGATTTCAGGTTTTTCAGATTTCTTGACAAGCTTATCAGAAATGGGAAATTTCTTCCTGTCATCTCTGCATGCGCCTCACTCCAGCTCAGTTAAACAACTGGCAATAAACTGGTCATAAACACATTTCAGCAGGAGACTAACACTAAGTTTCTAAGCTTCAGACCAATTATGTAAAAAAAAAAAAATTAAAATTAAAATAGAAAGAACCAGCAAGAAAAATACATAATCAGCATTATCTTGTCATAGTTCCTGATCAGTTGAGGAAGAACTATAAAATAACTACAACTTTCAGCCCTGCTGTCACCATTGTTCCAGGCTGGGCAGAGGCACATTTGGTTTAGTTTGGGTGAAGCAGAACATTCCTGTGCATGTCCCTGGACTTCAGAGCAGGCTCGTGGTTTTCCTCCCTGCACTCCACTTCCTTTCTGTAGGGCTTGAGTCTCCCTCATCACAGCTTGGTCTGGAGCTGGCTCTGGTTTTAAATAAGCACCAGGACATGAAGCTGGAGACTGGTCTGCAGAGGGGAGAAATGAATCACAGCCAGTCCAGCCAATGGACAAATAGAAGGTTTCACGCCCCGAGTGGAAATCAGAGAGATGTCATCTTGAAAAAGCATGTCCTCTGAAGTGAGGGGAAGCTTCAGGAGGACTTTTTCACCAGAGGAAATCACTCTCAAAGAAAAGGGACAATTTGCTAAAGCAAAATTAAACCTTCTGTCACTCAAGCACCCAAATCAGCAGCCTGACAAAACAGTTGCTGTAGCAACAGGTGGGAAAAAAATGCCTCAGGAAACTCAGATATTCCCCTACCCCCCAATAAACGGAGGAAGGACAGTTTCTAATTGCACTGAGCCTCACACAGATGTGCAGTGGCTCAGCCCCTGTGGGCTGAGGTTTGTGCTGGGACGCTGCAGAGCCTGGGCAGAGCTCACAGTTTGTTGTTGCAAACCCTTCCTCTTCATCAGCCTGAGAAAAGCTGGGAAACCCTGGCTGATCTGTGAAGAGCTTTCTTTGCCTGCTGTCTAGGAGAGGGAGGAAGCCTTTGAGGAAGCTGCAGTGTGAGTTCTCCAGGAAAGGGAAAGAAAAAAGTTTCCAGAAAATCAAATTTATAATTGATAGATTTGGCACATGGGGGCCAAAGAAATCCAAGTGCATCTGCCCTCAGCCCCTGTGCAGTGCATTTTCAAGGAGTTTTCAAAAAAATGCCATGTCCAGCAGGATTGATCAGACCTTGATCTGTGCTGTCAGGGGCAAAGCAGCCAAAACCAAATGTACCCCAAGAGCCATGAACCTCAGCTTGCCTGGGCTGCCAGCGCCCCAGGGCTCCCCCCAGATCTGCCCACTAGCTACACTGTGAGAGAACAGACAGAAAAATCCCAATTTCTGCAGCCATGGCACACACCGGCCCCTGCAACACAGTTGGCTCCTGCCTTGCCTTTAATTACTTCTTCAGTTATTTGCAATAATTGTATTGATGCTGGAGAAGAACCATTGGTCTGGGGGTGGCTGAGGAGGCTGCTGCTGCTGTCAGGACAAGCAGGAAAGGCTTTGCAAACCACAAACTCTGCAGGTCCCCCCAGCACCACAAGGATTTTGCTCCTGCACCTCTGCAACCTGCACATCCTCCATCCTGAGCATCCCCCCTGCCCCTGGAGCTCCAAATCCCAAGAGATGGGCTGCAGTAAGGGCATGTTTGCTTCTGGTCAGTGAAACTGAAACAGAACAACCTCTGCAAACATCACACCTCTCCACAGAGACCACAGACAAACCAAACAGTGCTCTGCCTTTTCATAAAAGCAGCCTTTGCCAGGTCCAGGAGGTAATTACTGGCTCCACAGATGCCTCTGTCATCCCATTTGTGGGTATTTTTATCTTGCCAAGGAGCCAGAACTTTCCTGCGAGCCCCATTCTGTGCTCTCTGCTCTGAAGGGCTCATCCATCCCTCATTTGCCCTGCTTCATATATTACTTTCATGTCTTTTCCTCTAATAAAGCAGCTTTTAATTCCTGATTCTGGTGCTTCCAGTTCTCAGAACCAGCACGAAAAGGATATTACAGTCCCCTCAGGTTTATATAAACATGTCCTTTTTATTAACCTTCATCATGGCTGTCTGAGCTGAAATGCTAACAGTTGGGGGAAAAAAAAAAAAAAACAGCAGTAGAAATGGTTTGGGCAGCTCTTTTAAGCAGGTCATTAGTAAGGTGCTTAATTAAGGGAAGAGTCATTTCATGGCTGAAAATATTCTCTCTGGTGATTTATTTTCTTCTTCCAGGCCTTTCTGCTTGCTCCAACAATCCCACAATAATCCTATAGACTGGCCACGCCCCATCAGCACCCATTAAATAGTGTTTCCCTTCTCCCCTTCTCTGCACCACTTTATGGAGTCATCAAAAAAAAAAAAACAAAAACAACCCTCCCTCCAAAAAAATTTTTGTTTTTCTCCTTTTTTTCCCAAAACTCTCACTTCCAGCCTGTGATTCTGGCTAATTTCTAACACACCACTGGAAAACAACATCGAATTATAGAGGAAGACAGTGGGAAGCTTTGACACCATCAGTGTTTGGAGGAATTAATGGGAGCAGACTGTTAAATATGATTATTTTCCTCTGCCTTTCCTTAGGGTGCCGATCACTGGAGCACAAGTGCCACGTGCATTAATTAATTGAAACAACACATTTACATGATTAGGGATTAACTCCTGTGCTTCTCCATTGACTAATTAGTGCATCTATAGATCTATTTAGAAAGAGAATACCTTGGGGAAGGCAGGAGCCTTCAGAGTTTATTTCATATAAAGTGGCTGTCAAATTCAGGGATTAGAAAAATGCTCACTTCTCCCTTCCCTCCCCTGGCACCTCATATTTGCTTCTTTTATTTCCCCTGACTCCCATGTGGCATCTGCCACACGTTTTACCAAGAAAACACCGCTGAGGTTTTCTTCCCTCATTTTGGTCCCAAGTTTCCTGCTGGTTGTCATCCTCAGGCTGCTCATGGGCTCCAGCTGTCAACACACTCTGGTGGAAAAGAATATTTTACTCTGGGGATTTCAGCCTGATGGATTAATTAACTTTCCCTTCTCCTTCAGCTCTCTATGTTCAGGGACTCTCACACTTCACCCCCAGCATGACCAGTCTCCATTTAATTTTCTTTTTCTTGTTGTAGGACACAGGACAAGAAAAGAAGAGGTAAAGCTGCCCAGCTCAGGAAGCAACACAGGGCTTTGTAATAGACTGTAGCTACAGCCTCTAAAATGCTCCATCCCTGGCAGAAAACTGCACAGAATATTGATTTTTAACACCAACTAATCCTTTAAAACCTTACCTGACTGCACAATGACTTCCCACCACTGCTCAGAGAAGAGGCTTTGCTTCTCCTGTTCTCCCAGAGAGTCTTCCAGGAACCTTCCTGATGGCTTAAAGGCAGCACTTCAAGGCATAAGAAGCAGTAAAAAAAAAAATAAAAAATCCCCCTTTTTTTGTCCCTAGAGCATCACTTGTATTCATTTAAATGAATCTTGGCCAAAATCTTGACATAATGACCACTTTCACCATCACCTGCACCCAGAAGCAGCTCTGCTCCTTTCCAGGGCTGGCTGGGTAGGAGGCTGAGGAAGGGACAGGGAGAGGAGAGTGAATTCATTCATTACCTGTACCTGATCTTATCTCTTATCTCTTTCCCCAGCTCCAACAGTGGAGCTTCCTCTGCTGTGGCAGGCTGAGGAAGAGGAGGCTGAGTCCCCTCCTCCTGCTGAGCTGTCCTGTGGCTGAGCACAGCAAACTTTGGGAATCAGTCTCCTCTCCTTCACCCCTTTATGAGGCTTTTGGTTTGAAGTGGAGGGAAATCCTTGCTGGGGTTTTCTCTGTAGCACAAATATCCAATTATATTCATCTTATCCCTGCAGATCTTCATCCTGCATATCTTCATTAACACACCCACAGAAAGACCACCTCATGCACATGCTTTATTTATGCTGCATTGCCACAAATCCTCTGTTTTAACATCTGGACACAAGCAGATGTTACACCTTTGCTCCACAGATGGAGAAAGGACCAGGACTGGTTTTCTGTATCTAACCCCAGGATCCCAGAGAAGCAAAACCACCTCCCATTGCTGAAATGTGTCCTCAGTGGGGAATTTAAACAGAAATAAAAGCAGTAGCCCTGTCTTTGGTCAAGATGAGGTGGTTGGAAAAACCTTCTGGAGGGGCTTCTCTGGAAAACATCATGATGCTGCAGAGCTGACACTGCAGCCACTCTCACTCCAGCCCCCCACCAGCACCAGGGAAATGTCATTTCATGCTCCAGCACCAACCAACGTGTGACAGAGCCCCTGGACCTGCTTGCTGTGAATCAGATTTGAGATGCTCTCTCCCAGGAGCTCATTGCACCTCTCCAAGCAGCAGGCAGGGCAAGCAGCAAGGCTGAGCCTCATTATCTCCCTGCTTGGCACCAGCCATTGAGGGGAAGGTGGCTCTGGGATGTCTGTGCCCCTCACAGCCTGGGAATGAGCTCTGCCACGGAGCAGAGCATTATATATCAGCAACAAACGTTGTATTGGAGTGATTCACATGGTTTCCCTTATTGGAGGCTCACGAGCTCCTTTTGGAAACCCGGGAAAAGAGTGGGACTCACTGCTGTGAGGAATGCTTTATTCTAAGGGAAAAGAAATCTGACAGCTACAGCAAAATGAAATCCCAAATGAGCTTTTTCCCTTACTCCTGCTCGGTGNTTTTGGTTTTTTTTTCTTTTTCTACTATATTTGTATTGTTAATATTCTTAGTAAAGAACTGTTATTCCTATTCCCAAAATCTTTGCCTGAAAGCCCTTGATTGCAAAATTATACTTTTTGGCGGGTGGGGATTACATTCTCCATTCTCAGGGAAACTTCAGTTTCCCTGGTAGATACCTGTCTTTCCAAACCAAGACACCCTGCTTATCACCTTTAGATGTCTGAATGTACAGCAGGTAACACCAGCACCAGCTTTACAGCCCAATCCACAGACCAAAGTTCCCACACTGCAAATTGCCTTCAAGAGAAGCACTATCAGCCTCCACAGCTCTACAGCTGCTATAAAGCAAGATATTTCTCCTCTTTTGTCATTTCTGCAATGTCTTGGGTTCCTTAAGTATCTGAAATAAAGAATTCCTGAAAAAAAATATACTGTGCCTACATAAGTACATGTTGATTTTTAGGCTCAAATTCCAGTGTTCTGCTCTCCAGCACCACTCACACCCAAATGTATTTTTCTATTTTATTCACACTAACTCCCACAAAGACAACAGGAATTAGAACAAGCCAACTGGTTCTTTATCTTTTCTTAAACTCATTTTGAATTTTAATCTCTGCTAAATAAGCTTTGATGGATAAAATACTTTAAAACAATGCTTTGACTTAAAGAGACAAAGAAATCGTGCAATTGAACATCAAAATTATAATTCTTTCCTCTTGATTTTGACAGGTTTTTGAGCAAGTAACACATTAGCTTACAATCAGGAAGTTCAAGAAGCTCACTCTATTTTTTTTTTTTCCCTGTACACAGAAAAGAAAAGGAGGATAAAAAAAAGCCACTTGGCACTCCATTAGCAGCCGGTCCTTCACTTTGTTTTAATGAGCAGAGCTGGTGGCTGCGGTGACGAACGCTGCTAAAAGTCTGTCCCTGCAAGCCCGAAGCTGCTGGTGTGTTTACGGTGACACCACTAATGGAGCTGGAGCCCACGAGTTGGTCCTTGGTGTGCGTGGAGAGGGCTCCCACACCGCCCAACAGGCAATAATAAATATTTCTCTGACAAAAAAAATAAAAAAATAAATAAATATAAAAAAAAAATCAGCGCTGACTCATGGGACTAAAATCAGGCGGGTGCCGCACCTGGCTGGAGGGCAGAGGCATTGAAACAAAGCAGCGCCAACAGGTGAGATTCACGGCAAGAAACACGGCGCTGGGGATTTATTCTGGTGAAGCTGGACAGGGCTGGAAGGCGGGCAAGTCGCAGACGAAGCTGGAACTAAATTATCTTCGCGTCCCTTCCAACGCAGCGCTGACCAGGACTGTAAAAGGGAGAAGCTCTGCTGAAATGCAGCTGCCAAGGAGGTCCAGGCTGCTCTCTCAGGTCTGTGCTGCTCCTGTGAGGCTGGGAAAACACTGAGCTGGGAAGATGAGGATGGATAAGCAGGAGAAGCAAACCAGGAGGTGATGGGAGGAGGAGCTGTGAGCCGGCTGTGTTCCCCCCTGGAGCTGTCTCCTGACGCTGTTTCCTTCCCTGTGCCAGGAGGGGTGCAGGTTCCAAGCTGGGAACCCATCTGCCCAATTTTGTCAGCAAAAGGTTCTGTGTAATTCACTAACGGCAGCCATTTGGGAGTTGTCTTCAAATTGAGAGTGTGAAGAAACACTTTTGTCAGGTTTCTTCGTGGCTTTTTTTTTTTTTTTAACTAAAAGAGAAGTGCAGCCATTTAAAGATTAAAAGAGACTCCATAACCCACAGTAAATGCTGGAGAGCCTCACAAAATTAGCCCACACATTCCTTAACCTAATCTAAAAGCACAGCTCCCACTTGACAGACTTTGAAATATTTCATAACACTTGCAATGTTCTCAGCTTCAGCTTTGAAGCTCTCCCCAAAGACTGGGTTTTCCCATCTCTGCATGGATTTATCATCACCTGCCAAGATCTGTGCAGATCCTGAACTATTTGGGGAGTTTGGTGCCTTGAAGTGACAGTACATCAAAGCCACAACACAATTGATGCCACCCCCTCCTCTCCCCCAGTCAAATATTGATGTGCCAGGAGGTCCCACTTCCAGCTTGCTCTAATAACACCTTCTAGCTGCACACAGAGGAAGTTTTGTCTGCTCCTATTCCTTCCTGGGACTTGGTGGGATTGAGGACACTGCAAGAGTTATAAAATACCATCTGCCCTTCTCTCTGGGTGTGGTGCCTCCATGGGTTCTCCTGCCTGAATTTGTCTGATACAGAAAATATCATATAAAACAGAGCTGGCACTGCTGGTAATTAAGTTTCCTGAAGTAGGACAATGAGACTCCCTTGGGAATCACCATCTTCCTCACCTGCTTCCCAGACACCAGCAGGTTTTCAGCACTGCCAGATTTTGGAAGACAAAGCCTGAGCTGTGGTTTGCTCTCACCTTTCCTCCCATAGGGGAAGCCCAGCCTGGGCTTTACTTGTTTTACCCCACCCAACCCCAGATCTCAGGGAACACCTCACCCCACCCCACTGCCCCCACAGGGACACTAAATCCTCCTCACTCAACAACTCAAAAGCCCCAAAACAGAACTTTTCCAGAACAGCCAAGCAGCCAGGAGAGAGGGAGGGAATAAGGGAAGCACGTGCAGTTTTGCAGGACAGGTTTCCCAGCTGTTTGCACCTGGGTCCAGTCATGCACACACAGCAGCCAAGCAGTTAGAGAAAAGCACATCACAGCCAGGCTGGCACACAGAAACAGCAATTTTCCCAAGTGGAGCAGCTCTGAGTAGCCAGCAAATAATGAAGAGCAAAATTGGAGGTTGGAGCTAAATAGCTTGGGCTGCGTTATTGGGAAGAGGAAGCAGGTGGCTCTGAGCAGTGGCAGGGCTGCAATTTAGGTTATTTCAAAACAAAGATTAAAGTGCTTCACTTCTTTGGTCAGTTCATGTTATCCTTGTGCTTTTCAGCAAGGACTTTGTGTCCGTGGGGAGAGGATTGTATTTTATAGGAGCTTAGTTTGATTTACTGGGCACACAGGTGGAGCAGTGTTTGCTTTTGCAGCTGTGATTTACGATGACTTACAAAGAAGAATGATGTTTCTGTACTTCAGGATGAAGGGCTTAGTGTTGTTTTCACTCCTATTTGTACAAAAAGTTTAAAGTGGTGCTGGGCTTGAGTGGTTGAAAGTAGAAGCTGCTGTGAAGATCTAAGCACAGAGCCACACACTCCCCTTGGCTCTCCCTGGGCAGTGAAATGGGCTCCAATTAATTATCAAATAAAGCACCATCATTACATTTTTTTTCCTACCAAGCAAGTACCATTTTACAATTGTACATAACATTTCCTGCTGGATTTTTATGTCCCAATCCCTGCATTAATTGAACTGTCAGGACCATCCTCTCCCCTCATATTTTAACCAGACTTTTGAGCTTCCACTGTGCAGCAAGATGAGTTTTGGACATGATGCTGAATGCTTTCCAGCCCCAGGAGCTCAGCTGCAGAACAAATCTGGTAGAGGGGAAAGCTCTCAGGATTCTGGGGTGGGTTTGGGGCCGGCTTGGGGTGAGCTGAGTCCACATCAGAGCCTGAAAGTGTCTGTTCTCCTCACACATCCCTGGGGTAATGTCCTACAGCATCTTGGCCTGGCAATGAGCTCAGATGCACCTTCCAGAAGCAAAGGTGAGGTGGTGATGTCCTGCTCCATCACCACACCCCCTCCATGCCAGCCAGGATTCACAGGGGGATGTGCAGGACAATCAATCCCTGTCATCCCTGCCCTGATCCCACCATGCAAAGCCAGCCAGTGTCAGCTCATCAGCAGTGCCCTTTGCAGGGGATGGGCCTCGTTTGCTGTGTGCTAATTAGCAATGCAGGGCCTGTGCCAGCGTTCATCTCCTTGGAAAGCTCGGACAGGCAGAGCTCAGCCTCTCAGGAGCTCAGCAAAGGCAAAGCTCACCAGAGACCTGCTTGAGAGCAGCAGCTGGAGAGGGGCAGGGTGCCCGAGGAGGAAGAGGAGGATGAGCTCTGACAGCGATCCAGTGGAACACAGCTCATCCCTCCAGCAGGAGTGATGGAGCAGGGCAGGGTTTTCCAGGGCCACCAGGAGCTCTCCTGTGAGGGACACCTTAGATGAAAACCCCAGCCCTGTGCTCGAGCACACAAATCCAGGGAAGGCACCAGCAATGGATGTTCCTAATTCACCCTCATCTCAAGAGTCTCCTCCTCTCTCCAAAAAAAAAGTTTGAAAGGAAGTAATGATCATCCAGATGATGTTTTTGCCACCTCTTTGCTGTAGGCTGACACTGGTGCAGTGGCACTGCTGGTCTGCAGAGAGCTCCACGCTGGGCACAGCCCAAGAGCAGCTGTTTGCCCTGGCAGAAGAAAGGGAGAGAAAAAATTAATGAGCTTCTTTTCAATTAAAACAATTGCTCTGACCAATTTTTACGAAGTATGGCTATAAATAACCAGTTCCCTTCCAAAAAGTCCATTCAAAATGATATTTTGCTCCCTAATACCACAATTAGATGTGATAGTAGAGAAATCTTTTCTTCTTTACAAAAACAATTTTATTTGAGACAATCCTGCCTTGCAAAAATAGTTGAATGGGGATAGAAAAGGCATTTCCATTAACAAGTTCAGCTGTTCCACTCTGACGAGCCCGTATCAAATGGCATTCACAAGCATTCCCTGGTAGGAATTATTTGTAGAATCCTCTCCCTACAGTTTCAAAGTCCTTGCAGCTGGATTTTTATCCTGGTTTCTAAAGGAGAAGAGGTTTCTGTAACTCTGCTGGCTGTTTCTCATGTTCAGTTCATCACCAATGTTTAAAATCACTCTGTTACAAAGAGGGGAAGGGTGGGTGGGAGGAAGGCAGGAAGGGTTTGGAATTTTAGTGAAAAGCGTGGCCTGAGTAAAGTAAGTGAAACAACCAAAAATTGTGTTTTCTGGTGGCAGTGTGCTGCTGGCTGGTCAGGCCATGCTGGTGGAGCAGTCTGCAGCTGGAAAACATCCCTCCCTCTGCCCTGTCTTGTCTGGACAGGATGGACAAGGGGCAGGATATGGGATCAGGGTTACTGACAGCAAAGAGAACAGATGTGAGATAAAGGCTAGAAATCCATGGGACATAAAAGCTCATTAGTCCTGCTGCTGTGTGAGGTGCTACAGAACAAACCTGCAGAAAGCAGAGCTGGGTAATGGGAGCAGGATGCTGTAAAACATGAATCACAGCCTCCAAATGAGAGAGGGGAAGGCAGGACCACACTCTTCCAATATTCTTTCCTGACAGAGGCAGGAATACTTAGGGGAAAGATTAAGGAGCTCTTGTGCTTGGAGCTCTGCAAAACATTACAGAGCTCTTCAGGAACAATGTTAAACAAAATTGCAGTTGTAAAAAACCCCAGAATATAAGTACAGGAGTTCTGATTGGAGCCAGGTCTGATTGCAGAGCACGAGAGCTTGGGAACAAGGGGACAGGGGCTCCAGAGCTGCATTTCCCAAGGGACTTCCCCTGAACAGCCCTGGGCTCCTCCATGAGCAGCTCTGTTTAAGCAGTGCTGTGCCACAGGTGAAAACAGGTGAGTTTAAAAATTTGGGACTGACACATAAGAAGCCATCAGCTTGCCCAAAGGTGTGTCTTATAAAACAAAAATATTCCACTTGACCACTTCTCAAAAGACAGGCAAGGCACCCTGAACTGACCTCTGGAACTTCCCTGACCCACACTAAGTGGGAGTCAGGCATTGGGAAGGCTTCCCCAGGGATGAGGGCACTGGAGCCAGTGGTGTGGGGAAAAGCTGAGTCTCCAAGCCTATGAGATTTGTGCAGACAGGAATGGAAATGAGAGATCAGGTAAAGGTGGGTGGAGGAGCAGATTTCTGTCACATCCTTATGCCCCCTCCCAGCCCCATTTCCCATGACTGGGACTATCTTAATGTCTAAAAGCAATAGGGGTATTTCAGGATAAAATCCTGGCCCTGTTAAGTTCAGGGTGTTTTGTGATTAATCCAAATGCTTTCATTTCAGTGATAATTGCCAAGCTGTACTTAGATTTGTCAAGTGGGGCTTCTATTTCAGGAGAACCCCTGAGAGCCAACATCCCCAGGGAGCACTGGCTTGTGGTGGGAAGCAAAGGGAAGCTGGCTCTGATCTCATAGATTGGTGTCTTCTCCCAGGCAGTGCTCAGAGAGCCTGAAATCTGCTTATTCTTTCTTTTGTTGCCTGCTTAGGTTTGCTCATAGTCCTACAGAGTCCCTTTTGTCTCAAATTCCCTGCACCGCAGGAAACAAAGGGTAGAGCTGCTGCTCTCACTGTTTGGAGTCCTTCCTCCACTGCAGCCTCAGTGTCAGGATCAGATAAAAGACAAAGGCAGGAGGATTTATGGGAGCATTATCAGCTACCTTTGAAAATAAATCAAAGGACGGGACTGTGGAAATGACGTTTGATGACATGGAATTTTAGGAAGGGAGTTTTTTTCAAGCCCAGTTGTTTGAATCCTCCATGAAATCCCCTAATGCATTGTTGTGCCTCAGAAATTGGTGGCAATTTAATTCCACTTACTCTTTCCCTCTCCTGCACTGTCATCTCCTCAGATCCCTTTCTTCCCTCTCAGTCCACTGCTCTGTTTCCAGGGCTCACTGGGACATAACCAAGGCTCTAAGGCTGAACAAACAAAGCCTAAAATAGGACAGTGATTTAACAAAACCAAACACCCAAAGGCCATGTCAAGCCCCTGCTGGCTTCAACACACTGCAGACAGCTGGCTAACGACAGGAACAGCACCCAGGAGCCCACACTTTAAGTAGGAAAGCCCTGGTTTCCTTAAGAACTGGCTCAGCTCTAGGTATTGCTGGTGGCAGTAAGTTCCCCAAGTTATTCATGTCCAAGAACAGCATCCAGAGCTCCACCTTCAACCCCCTGTTCTTAGCAAAGACAAACGGGTGAGTGAACAGCTCAAGTTTGCAGATCAGTTCAGGTGGAGACAAGGATGAGCCATGGACTCCCTCAGCTGCTAAACAAAAGGTTTTTACCCTGAGAAGTGCCATCTTCTGCAGGCCAGCACTGAAATTCAAGATCAGTTTTACCATCTTCAGCCCTGAAGGATCCTTTCAGGCTCACACTCAGCAGCCCTGCACTGAGAGCCAGCCAGAGCCTGTTGGCTTTACAAGACATGAAGTGTTCTCAGACTGAGACACCAGCCTCTGGATCTGTCCCTCCAAATGCATCCCTGTTTCTCCTGGAGAGGAGACTCCTAAGCCATGCTGTGGGTTGTATTCTGAAAGGAATCTCTGCAAGAAGCTGGGAGGCCTGGCTGCACACCAGCTGCACCTCAGCAGTGTTTGTTCAGGGATATTTCTGTAAGGATGCTCTGGAGATGCTCCTCCAAGGAGCACAACACCCTCTCCCCTTCCATACTTTCCTCAGCAGGAATGCACAACAACAACATTTACCTTTTGCTTGCTCCAGAGAAATTTAATTTACTGAATTCAGCCTCCCCGTTTTGTTCATTAAATTGTCTTTTCTTATTTCCAGTGATGAGGCTGTTAGGATGGCACTCATGGATGTGTGCAGAGATTTGAAATGTACCCACTTCAAACCCTGCTCATGAGAGGAGTGGGTAGTTAGGCTCAGACACAGTATGAAAAATAATATGCCATGCCCAAATGTCAAATATAATCATGGGGGATATTAACCTCCCCAGTGAAAGGAATACATCCCTTTATGAAATAACCTGGCTTTAATGTTCAAGATTGCTACAACAGATTAAAAGGCAGCCCCTGATAAGTTGCCTACACTAAAAGCATCATGGAAATTTTTACCTCACTTAAGTGATTCACACTATTAATTTACAGAGTTTTCTATGCCATAGTTTTATCAAAGTTGAGCAGTGAGAATAAGTGAAGGATTTGTTTCATTTCTTTTCTGAATAAGAAAACAGATGCATTTATGTCCAGCAAAGAAAGAAGTAAAATTGTTTCTGAGAAATTGAAGTTGAGACTTGAGCAAAATTCATTCTGTGCTGGGCAGATGGAAAGGGAGAGCATGGCTGCTGTGCTGCTCTTTTCCTAAAGAAACCCCTAAACCTGGGTGACAGTATTTTAATATTCAGAAGCCAAACTGAACCTGTGGTGGTGCTTACCCAGGCGAAGCTTCAAATCTGGTCAGTGGTGATAGGGGAGAGACACTTCAGAGCCTCACTTCTGCAAGTGTGGGCTGTGAAACCTGGTCACCTGCAGGCTGCAAGAACTCCTTGCATGAGATAAGAAAAAAAAAAAAAATTATCAAAACCCAAACCAGACACCCAGAGACGAAGCCAGCAAGTGCCAATTCCTAATGTAATGGTAACCAAGATGATTTGTGAATATTCACAAGAAAAGTCAAGTGGCTCACTGGGATGAAGGTGCACCCACCCACACCTGCACACCATCACCCACAGCTTCCAAACCTTCTGAGATTTAGAAATATCAGACTTCCTTTCAATTACAGCCTCTCATAACCAATTTCAGTGGCAAGCCTGAGGCTGGCTGTAAGAGCTAAGCCATCTTGTTTAATCTGCTTGTTGATGTTCCAGATTTAGTGCTGCCAGAGCTGCACCTTCGGTCTACAAAAACATCATGCAGCTGCTCTTGTTCCCTTAGAGGCTCTTTAATATCCAGGGCTGTTATCTCTTCAGAAATGGTACAGTGTGAGCCCAGAAATCCCTTGGCAGTGCCTCTGCAAGCTGGGAATACAGCTGCCTCAGAGCACCTTTCCAGCTGGACGTGGACAGTGAAGATATTGCACCTCAGATTCGATGGCTCTTGTGCAGTGCTCACAGTGCTGTCAAACACCTGCCTCCAGCCCCTCTTGGGAGGGGAGAGGCCAAAGGCATTTGCTCAGTGCCAAAATGAGAAGGAAAAAATGCAGCACTCTGTGCCACTGGCAGGTTTCTCTCTGCTTTGACAGGGCACCACTTGCCCAGATGGGTTTGAATCTGGCCGTGGAGCATCACTTTTGCAGCCACTCCTATTTCCAGTCCCTCAGGGGACTTGAAAAACTGGGGGCTTGAGGTGAAAGAAGACAAAGCTTCTGGGAAGGAAATCTCAGTATCCATGCTTACATATGCACAAGCAGGTGCTGCAGGTCCAACCATGGAATGTTGGAAGGGACCTTAAAGATCAATGAGGGGATGCATGGAGGACCTGCTGGTTTTGTACTGAGGGGCAAAAGGGTTTCAAAAATCATCTCCCTTCATCCCCCTGCCCAGGCTCCATCCAGCAGCTCCCTGCCACATGTGATGGTGTTCATACCACTGTTTGCAAGACTTCTCTAGAGCCTTGGGGAGAGGGGATGGCTCTGTTACAGACTCAGAAAAATATTTGTTACATCAGCGAGTCCTTCCCATTCCTCCTGACTGCATTAATGCCTCAGCTACCACCACTCCCAAAGAAATCTGGTTACCCAAATCCCAGTGATTCCTTCCCTACTGAGAGCCCAACACACTCACAGTGGCAATAAGGAAGTTCCAGGGATGGAGCCACAGAGCTGCCCCAGCCTCTCTTCACGACTAATTCCACCCCAGGTAATAGGCTCATCTGTTGTCTGGATTTTTGCTGTTCTTCTCTGTCTCTTTAAGAAGTTTTTCTAAAGTTCTATTTCAGCCTTCTGTGTTTACCTTTTGCAATGGAGTCTCACATGATTTTACATAAACAACTTTCTGGTTATTGTAACTGTCTAACCACATTTACATTCTTCTCATAAGAAAGAAACTGTTGTTGAACTGTTGAGTTAACCAGTGTGGTTGAAGAGGAAGATTTTCTTCCTCCAATCCATAGTCACTGCTAAAATTACATAAATCTTAAAGTCTGTAAATAAACTGCCTCCCTTTTTTTTTTTTTTTGCCTTAGACATCTCAGTATGTGAGTGCCATTTCTTTGCGTCGTGTACAACACTGATCAGTCTTACATTTTATAGATTTAACCAGGAAAAGGAAAATCTTTGTCCAGTTGGCAACAACCCCTCAGTTTGAAAGGAACTGTTGCCTTTTGGAAGTGTGAGTTACGGAGGAGAGGGACCAAGCAGTGCTGTGCATCCCCAACGTGCCTGGTGAGGGACCCACTCTTGAAAACTTGAATCTGAGACAAATAAAGGTCAAGCCATTATGGGATTTGTAGCCACAACACTTCATTTGTCTTTATTCCTCTGCTTTGCAGAAAGCTCTTGATATACCCAGAAAATAAGGGTCCCAGTGCACCAAAGCGATTTTGAGCAGCAATAGTCTGTGAAAAACCCTCATGAAGCATTATCACTCATTAACATCACAGGACAGAAAAGGCTGGGCTGGGGGAAAGAGCTGGAACCTCTTTGGTTCTTCTTTCCCTGAAATGGATGGCTAAACCAGAATCACTCAGGGTGAATCCACAGATAAGCCACCAAAAAAACAAACAAAAAAAAATTCCTGTCTTTGTATTTAAGTGGATAAACATAAAGGTCTGGGGGAGGCTGCTCCAAGCTGAAGATTTACTCATCTCATCTCTCTGCCTGTAAATGCACCCAGCACGTTTCAAGCAGAATTTCACCATTTCAGTTTCTACAGGAAAGGTTTTAAAGTGATCAAACCACACGAGAGCTCTCAGCACCCTCTCTCCTTCCTGTCTGCAGCAAAAATCATATTTGCATTTTTTCTATGGACTGTTGTTATCAAATTGAAATTCAGGGATGGAAAATTGGATCCTGCTGTGTTCTGATGACATTTTTTTTTTCTTGTATCAGAATCTCTGATGGTCAAAGCTATTGAGAAAAACTCTTCCTGACTTCAGCAATGAAAATTGGACCCTGCATTGGCATCCTGGGAAAGGGATGGGAAGAGCTGCCAGTTCAGCAGCTTACCAAAAACATTATCCTACTTTTCAGCCTGGAAAATGAAAAAAAACCAAAACCAATTCCTGTGTTCAGGTACATTTCTGCTTGTCATTTTGGGATCCATCTGCTTTTCCATGCTTTTATTTATAAAGACAGAACATGCTGAGGCTTAACAAGCACTTTATGGGAGCCACGTGTGGCTTTTTGACTGTACAATACCATTAATAACCAGACATTACAAATTCAAAATGAGCCGTATGGAGGCCTCCCCTGCTCTGTTTTTATTCTCTTTAAAAGTCTCTGGCACGTCTGCCCTGGGGACCACAAAACACAATAAAACATATTCTGCAGCTAATTCATACTAACTGTCATCATTAGGCATTTAACAGGCAATGTCAAGACAATGTCCATGCAGCTGGAAGTGTCTCCACTTGCTGTCCTTCCTAATCAAGAATTAACTCATCTTTCTTCTCACAAGAGAAGAATGAGCTTTCTCCTTTTCCCACTTTCCAGGCCATTTGTCATCAAAGATGAGTCCAGATTTATGACACAGTTTTGCCAGGGCAGGCAGGGTTAGTGGGTTATTTTTCCCAAAGAACAGTGCTGGCAGGTCCCAACCCTCTCTCAGCTCTTTGGAAATGCCCACATTTCCCTGGTTTGTATTGCTGGGCTCTTGAGTGACCTGGTAAATGCAGCCCTCCAAGCTGTGCAAGCACAAAAAAGTGGGTCAGAGTCTGCAGCAGTTACAGAAAAATATGGGGATGACAGTTCCAACTTTCAAATTATTCACCAGAAAGTAGGTCTGCTCCGGGCTTTCTCAGGAATTACTTTCCCTCTCACAAATAAACATTCCTAGCCCACTCTTCAGAGCATTGATTAAACCAGCACTCGGTATTATACAAATAGGAATTATTGAATTAATGACAAGACTACAGAAAGGTGTAAAATTCCTCTACCAAGACAACCCATTAAAATGACTGATTCCATTTTTCACCCTGAAGATCTCATGGGAAGGGTCATGAATGCATTCATATTTGCTCCTTCCATTCTGAGCCAAGAAATACAGAAACATCTCCACATGGGAAGGCAGCACCTCTGCAGAAAGCAAACCCAATTCCTTCCTGGTTCAGCCCTAGAGAGTTGGGAAATGCACTGACCAAAGACCCGAAAGACAGAGAGCAATTTGCACCTCCCTCTTGGTCTGCACAAATGACAACAGAT
>VWYO01015384.1:0-16255 GCA_013400275.1 Rhadina sibilatrix | reverse complement strand
TTTTTTTTTTTTTTTTTTTTTTTTTTGTGGGTGGTTTGTATCCTTCATTTTTTAGTTTCCAGGAGAGGAAGGAGTCCTCTTGCTCAGAGGTACAAAGGAATGTGCTGGAGTCATTTGGGGAGTGTGAAGAAGAGCAGGGTTCTCAGATCATGCCAGTATTTTACTCTTGATCTGAAACACCCTAAGGAGCAACACTAAACCCCTGTCATGGGTCCAGCCCTGTTATGGCTGGAGGGATCTTCCTATGGCTTTCCTTGAATTTTGGCAATTTGTTCTGAATTCAGGGTAAGTAAAACCTCAGGTAGATTCAGGTTAGCACAGAGGAGAAATCCTAACATCAGTGAGGGTGTGAATGCTGATGGTGCTTCCTGCTTCCCTCCTGCCTCTGGGAAACTGAGGGCAAACTAACTCCTGACCTTAGGGTGCCCAGAAGAGGGATTTGACCCTCCTCCAGCACCATCCCAGTGAGCTTGTTGAACACATAAAAGCAATGATGTTGGTCCTCTGAAGTCAGTGATTTTATCAGTCCTCTCACTTAAGAAATGATCGATTTTCTCATATTACCAGGATAAAATCTAGCCTGTAATATGTAGGTCATGAACTCATCTTTCTCCACCTTCCTTGTCTCCGGGCACAGTACAACCAGAATTAATGGCAATAATAATAAACTCCTTTGGAGTTTAACGATTATTCATTAGCAGGAGTACATCAGTTCTGCAGTCTCCTCTCCCCTCGGATGCCTGACACTCTGGGCTGCTCTGCTTATATTTAAGAGAAACAATCAATGAGCACCATGCAGTCCTGGCTTTCTGGGCTGTTAATCTCTCCATTACTCAGGTAGGCACAGTCCCCTTGTGTGGCGACACCCTTGGCTTCAGCTGAATCCATGTGCCAAAAGAAAAGCCCACACAATCAAATATATCCTTAAAGACAAGCATGTCACCAGCCTGCATCTCCTGGGAACAGCCATGCCCTGGGACGCCAGGAACGTGCTGGTGATAAGAGGACACCTGGGGCATGTCCCTCACCACCTTCATCTTCCAGCACACAGATAAAGCTGAGAAACCCTATCCTATATATACATAAAATATCCTAAAACCTTCCTGGGACCCTGGGAGATGAGAGTGGGGCAAGGACAGGGCTGAGAACCCTGCACACCTCTGCAGGGTCCTTCCTCCACCATCCAGGGACTTGGGCAAGAACCAAAGTGAGGGCTGAGACCTCAGGAGACAGCGTGAAGAGCACCAACAACTTCAGTAGGACTCATATTTCACTGGGAGGGACTTTAACAGCCCGTGGCCCTATGACTCAAGTGTTTCATCAAGGCCTGAAGCTCATCCTCTGAGCAGAACATCTCACCTGATTCCAAGGCTTTCCTGGCATTTCCGTTGGGCTGCACACCAGGGCAGGGAGAGCTGGTGGAAGGCTCCAGGCTCTCTCTCGTCTCTTTTTGGCCTCTGAATATAATTCATCCAAGCTTTTATGAGGCAATTCACATCCAGATTTTATTAGAAATGGAAGGCCCTTTTATTTCCTCAGTGTATTCAGCACACAGAGAACTGGTGCTCTGGTTAATTTTATTTCTGTGCTTTCTGTGTTTTAATAATGATCTCCCCAGTTCCATTCAGCTCTGAAAAGGTGGGGGAGATGGAGAGATATGAGTTGGAATAATGTAACCATGTACTGCAGACAGAGAAATACTGGTTAAAGTGAAGTATAATGAATAGATGACTGAGGCAGAGATATAAAAGGCTACTTAAAGTATAAAATCTGATGTATTTGCATACTTACCAGGCATGGGAATGCGCACACACACAGAAAAAAAAAGGCACAGATATTATTTCAAGAAGGAAGTAAAATGATATAAAAACTTACTTTGATAAAAAAAAATAGTCCAGAAGTGCAAAACAACACACACATATAGCTCCCACTCTGTGTGGGTTGTTTTATTTTTACTGGCTTTTTGAAACCAAACAAGACAAAGATTTAGCAGAACAACAACAAAAAAACCTTCCTGTGACACTGAGTATTTGTGTGTGTGTGTGACAGTAGGAAATGACAACTCAAGCTCGTACAGGCCAAGGCTTGTCCTTCTGTTATTTCTTTCATATCCCAGCTGAGATCTCCCTGTTCCTGCAGCTGCCTGATGGAGGATATCAAACCAAAGACACTTCCATCACCCACTGCACCAGTCCTCCTGTACAGAAGATTTTTCCGAGTGCATCCAACCACACTGGAGCACCAGGCAGACTCATGCAAAGGCAGCCAGGCTTTGTAAGCCTCGATTAAAACCCAGGGAGGGATTCAGCTCCATTTTAACATCATTCCTTTATCTGATACTCGCAGTCTGCATGCCATTAGTGAATGTGTTTTGGTTTCTGGGGGATGCTCACAGTGCAGGCATTGAGAGACTCAGCAGTAAGTGTTTCCTACAGACCACGTAAGGGGAAAATTAAAATCTGCCTGTACTGAACATAGAATCCCCGTGGCAGAGCCAAGGAAATTAATTTTAAATAAATGGGGTTAAACACCAAAGGATCTGTCTCTTGTTTGGGCTGGTTCTTTTTTTTTTTTTCCCCCACNATCAGTAGGTCATTGTCATTGTAGTGCCAATAACAACTATCCAGCAAACTTCTGAGCTGTAACAGCTTGAAGACAAATTTGATAATTTCAGTTAACCATTGAAGAATTATATCTACAGAAATTCAGATCAATAACAAAAGAGTCAGAAAGAAAAAAAAAAAAAACAAAACAACCCGAAAACCACTGGCACAGATTGTCCAGAGAAGCTGTTGATGCACCCTGGAAACAGTCACAGTCAGGTTGGGTGGGGCTTTAAACAGCTTGATCTAGTTGATGATGCTCCTGCTCATTCCAGGGGGTTGAAACTAGAAGACCTTTAGTGGTCCCTTCCAATGCAATTCTATGATTTTTATGAAATTTCAGAAGCCACATGTTGGCCAAGCTGAAAATGTAAACGTTGGTGCAGAGCAGGGTGGAAATGTTCCCACCTTTCCCTGAAAACGTGTGTATGGCTGCCAGTGAGTAACATGCAGCTTTCAGCTGTTCCTAAGGAAACAACAGAGGTGTAACCAGGTGGTGGGGGGTGGCAGGGCCCCACTGCAGTGTTTTGGGGTGCTGGGGACCGAGGGCCCTCAGTGAGACACACAGCCCACTGAGGTCCCTGCACACCCCGGCTGAATCAAACCTGAGGTCAGCCCTGCTGCTCCTGCTCCTCCTGGAGGGAGAGAGGAATGGATGTTCCATTCCTGTCCTGCCTTTGCAAAGGTTGACAAGCACCATTTCTCTCGCTTTTGAAACAAATGCAAAACCTCCTTGGAGACCTCCCCTGAGATTTGACCCTCCTTTTGGCTGTCCACACCCTCCTGCACCTACCTCACCAAGAAGCTGAGCAGGAGCATCATTTTTAACAAGATGCTGCAGATTCAGCAGAGAAATTAATCTCAACAGCAAGTGCTGTCCACTTTTTCCTGGTAATTCATTTAAAGTGGGAAGTTAATTCCATTCAATGGAGCTGCCCTTCGCCGCTTAGAGAGAGACACAGGCTTTGAACACCCCCGAGTGAAGTGCTTCTGGCACAAACCTTCCTCCTCCTCCTCCTCTATCTGCCCTGACCCCTGCAGCCCCTAGGGAATGCCACATGCCAGTGCTGTGTGATCCTCCCTCTCGAGGCTGATTAGCCAGAGCTGGAGAGTTCAGGGAGGTGAGAGCATCGGCGTCCTCGCGCTGACGTTTGATCGCCGGCGGCTGCCAGTGCTCCCAATTAGCCTGCAAACGCTGCCTCCGGCTCACAAATACTTTAAAAAAATGAAGTTTGACGAAAAGCCACCTGCCTTGCCTTTCTTCAACCCTCTCTGCCGTATCAAAGCCTTTGAGAGTATCTGAGGACAAGTTTTACAGCCGAGAAGGGCCCGTTTGAGCACCGTCTCATTAGAGCTGTGGCTGTGCTGCGCACGGAGCCGCAGAGCATCCATCAGCCCACTCACCAGGAGCACTCCTGAATACCAGCAAGCGTGTTAGGCTGGGAAGTTACCTCTGAGGGAGCCACCAAAGGGCTTTTCAAGCAGAAAGGTCATCCAGCTCATCTGCTTCTCGGGGAGCTGATTAGAGCCGGTGTGTTTCGGGAGCCGTGGCACCCCGCAGCAAGTCCATTCCCCGGCTCTTTTTTCTCCCTTTGCTCACAGGAATGATCTGCAGCTCGTCAGAGGGGGCTCAGTGGGGGAGGACAGCAGCAGCAGCACTTATTTTAATAAATAACATCGGTGAGCTGGCTTTCCAGGCTGCAGCTTGGTGAGGGATGTGATGAACATCAGGAGGGGACACTGGCACAGGGTGCCCAGAGGAGCTGTGGGTGCCCCATCCCTGGAAGTGCCCAAGGCCAGGTTGGACAGGGCTCAGAGCAACCTGGGAGAGTGGAAGGTGTCCCTGCCCATGGCAGGGGCGTGGCACTGGATGAGCTTTAAGGCTCTGCAGGATAAGGCTGGTTGTGCCTCCTTGATCTTCCCTTTGATAAGTTAACATTAAGAACACCACCGGGGGCATTTCCCTGAGCAGTGATTTCAACCAAAGGCCCGTGGTGGGAAGGTCCCAGGTTTCTGGTAGGGCTGGTGTATTTCAAGGAGTGTTTCTGCACTGAGGAGATTTTGGGGCAGTTCTGTGCAGTTTCAGTGTATTTTCCAGGACTGGCTGCACTCTGGGCTCTAAGTGACCACAGCTGACCTGCTCCAGCTGCTACTCAGGTCAAGGTCCCTATGAAGGAGAAATCATCACCAATGTGTTTGCACAATAGCTAGGAAAAGCATTTGCACTGGGAAAACAGAAGGAATACCTTTAGTTGTTACTTCTGCAATTTAACACGCCTGTTAGAGACATCTGGTGAAAATAGTGCCAGAAACATTGGCAAGTCTATCTCCCTCCAAAACCAAAATACATCACAGCATTAACCCCATTTTAATGGATAAGCTCAAAAAAAGGTGGAGGAAAATTCTGAGAATAACACCTTTCTTTTTTTTTTTTCCTTTCAAAACAGCTCCTTGTTTCTCCAATACATTTATTTTGCATTATTATTTCTTATGTAACTGTGAGAAAATTAAATACTTGAAAACACAACAAAATATATAAATTAAACCAAATATTTTGATTAATGCAAACCCGTCGGCATTTCTTTTCCTGAATAATTTAAAAATTAAGCTGAGAAAACCAATTTCTTGTCTGAGAAGCCTCAGTAAAAGGGAATGTTTGGTATTTTGCAGCACTTCTGTGAAGTGCTGGACTGGTGTCAGCGTCTCATTCTTTTAATGCTTAGAACAATTTTAACCCACCCACACTCCAGCTCTGAATGATTTAGGAAAAGATGTGTCTTTCTAGACCTTCTTTATAGCCTTTCAGCAAAGTGTCTGGTTGTACTTGGCAATTCTTATCTAGGATGAAAATACTGTCTTTAAATAATAGTGACAGTGTCCACAATATGTACATCTTTGAAGCAAAGTTGGGCCATATTTTGTCCTCCATCCCCCACTCTTGTGTCATAAAAATGAAAGGGATTTCTCCTGTATGGAAATGATCCCATCTTGAAAGGAAAATTAATGTAACTTCCATGAGTGGCCCCTTCTCTTGTTCAGCAGGCTTTTGTTGGGGAAGACAACTCTTCCGTATGGCTACATTAAAATAGATGGGGAAAAAAAAATCAAGTAATCTTTTTCTGTATGTTTTAAGGTGTCATTTTAATGAGTCTGCCTTTCTGCTACTGCTGGAAATATAATATTCACTGTGAGGAAAGAGTAAATGTTGTCTCACAGGCAGAACGAGGCAACCAGAGGCAGACAGAGAGAAAAGTCAGTTTGGGTGACATAGTCTGTCTGCAGCTGGATCCCCTATCCCAAAGCCAACATTTCTGCAGTGTGGAACAGGGCTACCTTCCTGATCCGTTCCTGGACTCAAATGGAGCCCTGAAGCCTTTGAGCACATCATCAGAGCCACAGAGGTGATTCCATGCACGCAGAGTGAGGTTTGCACACAGACTGGATGGGAAAGAACTTCTGGAGTGCAAAAACCGAGCCAAACTGGGCCAAATTCCTGCTCGGTTAATGCAGGCAGAGGTTTGGCAGTGTTTGAGCTGTGTTTGGCACATGGTTCACTTGAGTTGGCTCCCTGAGGGGGGGAAATCTACTGAGCAGCAGCTGCTCAGCTCATCTCTCCCGGGAAGGCTGCTCAGGGACACACACAGGAATGGCAGGAGGAGACCCCAAATCCCCCACGCCTCAGAGGCATTCTGTCTTGAACTTCTGCCTCAGGGCTTTCTGCACGTTCTGGATCTTCTCCGTGATCACAGTGTCACTGAGGTGATCCCCAAACTTCTGCTTCAGCAGCACCCTGATGATTTTGATGCAGCGTTCGTCCATCATGGGCTTTGCCTCCCGGAAGGTGTTGCCCCTGCGCCCTGTGATGGAGTGGCTCTGGATGTAGTCAGAGGTGAAGAGTTTGTAGAGCAGAGTCTTGCAGGCTGTGCTGATTTTCTGGTCAAATCTGATGGTCTCTTTGAGCTGCTCCTTGGTGTAGCCATTGAAGAGCTCCACCACCTCACATGGCTGTCGGTGGGGCTCCTCCTGGAAGGACAGGGATTCCAGCCTCTGCACCTTCTTCTTCAGAGAGAGGACATCCTGTTGGAGGTCCAACACCATCCTCTCCAGCTGCTCTATCTTCTCTGCCCTGAAAAATTAAAGTTGCTCATGTAAAGGCAAGAAGACACCATGTCCTCAGTGTGGAGGTCGCTCCTCCACACGAGCAGTGATTAGATGCCTTCTGCAAGCAAGGTAGGACAACTTCTCTGACAGAGTATCGGCCCTTCCAGCTGTTCCTGGGTGAGGAGTAAGGCAGGAGAGAAAAATGTCATGGTCTGGACTTTTCAGTGTTCAGGAATGCTCAGTTTAACCCTCAACTCCCCCTTGGCTTGCATACATGGAGACTTTGATGCTCAGTTTTCTTCTCAGTTGTAAGGAAAGACATAAAGTCTGTCTTGCAAGTCCCAGGACACATATATTTGTGGTATTAAACAACAGGCTTGTGGGAAAATGACAATACAAGAACCATAACATGAATTTTTTTGGCACCCATTTCTTTGCACAAAAACTGTCCCTAGCATCACTTTGTCACTGGATCCTGGTCATCAAAGTAATGAACAATAAACCAAGGAATATACAACCATGTTTAGATTGTTATAGGCAAGAGCTCTGTAGTTTCTGCACTGTTTTAGAGCCTTCTTGCCGCTCTAAATCCAAGCCCTACAATCAGAAACACCTGGCTCAACTGTAAAGAGACTCAGCAACTTTGGGGTTTAAAATTGCCCCACTTTGTCACCCATCTGTGATCTCACTGCTCACTCTTGTAGTGAGGAGGAAAACACAGTTAGGAACAAAGAGCCTCCTTTTGCTAATTACCTTTCCACCTCACCAGGACCAAAATTTTTGCGAACCCTCTCGAAGCCATCCGTCTCTTGCAAAGCATCAATCTTTCGCTCTTCACGGCTGGAAGAAACAAGCAAGCTAAACAGCACTGCTACAAATATGAGCTTTGTGCTCATATTCATATTCATTCCTGAGGAGAATTATCTGGAATTCAAAGCAAAGTCAATTCTGGTTTCATCTGCAACAAGAATAAAATAAATTGAGAGGGAAGATGAAGGGTTCTTCATGTGGACAAACTCCTGGCATGCACCCCCCTGGCACAGAGATATGGGGGACCTTCCAACAACCCACCATGGAATTAGGACTTCAGAGCACAGGCTCATTTCTCTGCTCTATGTGCCCACACAAACTCCTATTATCTTTTGTGCTTTGGGTTTAATCTCCATGAGCATCTACTCAAAGGAAGCACTGCCAGAGAACAGAGAGAGAGTGGACAGAAATCAATGTGTGGTGTGAAACATTCGGGGTCCTTACTGTGCTTTCAGGTTTTACCTGTTCAGACAGATCTGCTGCTGGCACGGGGACAAGATGCCATCTGACTTCCTCTTCATTGGAAGGGCAACGTAATCTGCAGCAGGGGTGGGAGACAAGCTGAAGAATCAGCTGCTGAAAAGGTCCTGAATCCCTCTGTCTCCTGAAGAGATTATCTAAGCACTCCTGCTAGATTGCATGGCAACACGTTATTCCATTTGCATAAAGAGTGATCCAGACAGCCTCACCAGGACTGATCACTGGGGATTTGTTATTAGAAAAAGGTGGCATCTCAAGGGCTTCTGTTCCCAGGGCAAAAGATATGGTGGGGGCAAGGCAAGCAGAGCCAACGTGTCTCTGGATGCTGCTGTTAGTCGGCAGGTAAATAAGACACTAGCATATTTTCATAAGTGCATTTAATGAGTGTAGTAGTGGGTGGAAAAATAGGGAAATAGGCAAATCTGAGAAGGTTTGACTAATGGAGACACAGGGATTTGGGGAACTTCAGTTATTCAGCAGGCATTCATTCAGATTGTTTTTTGGCTTGGGGGGAGAGAACTACTAGCCCAGAAGACAGAGCTGATGCCTGACAGAGCAGAGACCATATACTACATAGAGGCATGTCCATTGAGACAGTCCTCCTGGAGGAGATCTCCCAGGTGGAAAGGACCAGGAAATGCCATCTCTAACCTCTGTATCCCTGAGACAAAGCCCATACAACCCCAAAGCAAAGCAGAGGTTTTCTGGCTGCTCTGCAAGTCCCCATCCCACCCTGTCACTCAGGACCAGGTAGCAGAGCCAGAACCCAAGGTTACCTCTGGCAGCTGGACCAGCCATGTCCTCGTCACTCTGGGAAGTCCCTGGCATGGCCATGGTGATGAAGGTGGAAGGAGGTGTGAAGGCGCTGGCTGGGTGGGGAGGAGCTGCCAGGGAGCAGGGGCTGCCTGCCATGCTTCCCAGGATACGTCTGTCCTTGAGGATGGAGGAGCTGCTGGCATCATGGGGCAGGCTGGCCTCAGCCACCCTCAGCAGTGGCTTTGCAGGATAGGTCTTGTCACCGGGGTATTTCCTGGATGTGTTCCCTGGCGTCCACTTTGGAAAGGTTTTCCTGGATTTTTTTGGTGGGGATGGCATCATGCTGTGGACAGCTGGTTCTTCTTCTGAAAGGAAGGGAGATACTCAGGATGTGCAGTGGGGCAGCAATGTCGTGTATCTTCCACTCCCACTCAGTGCTTTATACACTGATTGCAGTGATGTGAAATTTATGATGGGACAACAACATGCTCAGCATCCTCCCAACCCGAAAAGCCCCATGGAAGTAGAAAGGTGAAATGTTCAAAAGCCTTTACTCACTTAGCTTCTCCAGGAGCTGTCGATCTTCCAGCAGCTTCCTCTCCAAAATATCTTTATGCTCTGTAGGAAGAGAAGATCTTTCAGCAACTTAAACTCTTTCTTGGAAGGTTTCTCCTGAGCAGCCCCAGATTGCAAACCCAGGCCAGGGGGATGTCACTTACCACTTATGCCTTCCACCACGCCCCAGTACAGCCCACTGAAGCCGGGGCAGCGGGCCAGGACCTGCTCCCCTACCGTGTAGAGGTGGAAGGGCTTGCGGGGCTCCTTGATGTTCTCGATGTTGATGACCCGGCTGCCGTCGGGCCAGCTGATGAGCACGTAGAGCTTGGCTGACATCAGGGCTGCCCACCTGGAGCAGAGGGAGCAGTATGGGAATGTCACTGCAAGGGTTTGGGCTCTCCTGTGGTTGGGAGTGTTCACAAGCAGTGCTTTACCTGGGGCAGCACAACCTGCAGATATAAAATACTTGGCCCTGTTCTTTCTCTACCAGTTATTTCTCTGTTTCCATTCCCACCCTTCTGAGCTTGCCTCATCCTAAAGCTCTTCACTGGGAGGCTGTCTTGGTTCAGACTAAGCACAGCCAAACATGGCTTCAATGCAGCCAAGTGTCCCTTGTAGTGACAGCCATGCCAGGTCTTGCCTGGGATCAGACAGGGCCAGCCCTCACAGCAGACACTTTGAGCAGACACTGAACAAGCCACTGAGCAGACACAGGCTGGTTCCTCTGCCCCTGTGAACCATCACAGCTCAAATGACTTCAGTGGATCTACAGCAGTTTGCTCCTGTGCAGGGCTGTGTCTGTGTGATATTAAGGCAGTGCAGAAAAGAGACTCAGAAAGACCCAGGGGTATACCAGGAAATGATCATTCCTTTGCCTGCACAATTATTTCCCCCAATAAACATCAAAATGATTTGATAAGGAGAACAGAAAATTCTTTTTATTTCATCCATGGGGAAACCGAGGCACAGAGCAGTGATAGGTATGTCTAAGGCAGTCAAGCAACAAAGCTGCAAGGAGCTGCATCCTGAGTCCTGGCTGACTGCTCTGCCCACTGAGATATCTCTTTCTGCCCCTGAAGCTGCAGATTTCAATCACTGCAGAAATCAGAGAGCCAGGCTGGTGGTGATTTCCAAAACCTCCCGTGCCAGAGGAGCAGCTGAGGAGCTGACGGCTGCTGAGCTCAGGAGGGGCTTCTTTCCAGCTCATAAGGGCAGAGCATCACCCCAGTCCTGCCTGCTCTTCTGCAATCTGCAGGATTTGGCAGAAGAGGACAGGGCTGTGCTGGGCACCAGGTGGAGAATGGCCATGGTGTCCAAAGAAGATGGGAGGGAGCTGGGGCAGACAGAGGAGAGTTGGAGCAGAGACAAACTAGCAGGAAAGGCAGCTAGGACCCAGTTTATTCCAGTTTCTTGTTTTGTCTACACACCCCCATTAAAGTCCTGCCTGGATTTGATTCCTCTCACTTGGAAGGTTCAAGTTCACCCTGGAGAACTTTCTCCTTCCCCACTTCCACCACCATCAGCTGCAGCAAAGCTCCCTGCAGGAACCCTAACTCTCCCCAAACCTGCCAGTCTGCCCTGCTGGCACAGTCTCACACTTGGTTTTCTCCAACCCTTTTCTCCTGAGTGATACACACCCTGGCATTGATTTTTATCAGGAAGCACCATATACAAATTATCTGAGCGCCTGTCTCCCCACATCCCCTTCTCTGCAGCAGGCAGCTGCCCCCAGCCCTCTCCCAAACACAGGGAAGGCTACAGAACAGAAACTGGGATAAATGCATAGCTGAGCCCTCTCCCTCTCAGAAACAGAGCTCTGCATTCCAAACAGCAAACAACCCCTGCCCAAACAGCTCTCTGGAGGGGTTTTCCTTTAACATTTAAAGAAACCACACTGATCTTCCTTCCCCAAACCAGCTGTTCGTTTACCTTTATGAATGCAACAAAACTACACCAACACACAAACAGAGAGAGAAAAAAAGAGAGAGATCACAATCCTGATAGCAACAAAGCTGCTCCTTGCCTGGTTAGCACTGCTCCAGGTGTTGAGTCTTGCAAGATGTCTCCTGTCTCTCCAGGTCTCTGCTGCCTTTTCCAGGTGAGGAGGTGACCGGACACTTCCTTGCCTTGGGCTTGTCCTTTCACCACAGTTCCTTGTCAAGTCTCCTTTGTCTGGCTTGGAAAGCTCCCACCTGCTGTCCCCACTGCAAAGGAAAAAAAGAGCTTTTGCTTTCTTTTTTCCTGGTTGTTTTGTTTCAGCATTATTATTCCTGTTATTTTCCCATATACATATATTTTTTTTTTCCTTAGCTTGTTTCAGGTCTGTTTCTTACAGGGAGAGAGAGCAGAAGAGAAGAGAAAAAGCCTTGGGTTTTTTGGAGCATGAATAAACCTTGCATTTCCATGAGTTATTCATGAATAATTCATGAAAATGCATGATTAATTCAGGTTCATGAATTATTCAGGAATAATTCTCGAACATTCCTGGTTAATTCATGCTCACACAGCGAGTGAGTCAGGCTCTAGGGCTTGGAGAATTCCTTTCTCCCTGAGACAGGAGAAGAGAGGCTTAGAGAAGCTGCATTGTGCACTTGCTGTTTACTGCCTCTGAGAAGAGAACATATTTTGGGCCCTTTTTGAAACAAGGACTTGAAGAAAATTGAAATGCCTGCAGCCTCCTGCCCACGGAGGAATAACACAGCACCAAAAGAAAGAGAGAAAGAAAGGAGAAAAAAAAAAAAAAAAAAAAAGAGAGAGAGAGAGAAAGAAATTGGACTTGCTAAGAAATTGGACTTGCTCACAAGGAAAGCCTGCCAGCAAGTTTTACCCCCTTCCAAAGCATCTTTCTCCCCCCACCTCCAGATTTCTCCGTGGTTAAGATACATCTCACTGCTTTGGTTTTTACCTGCTGTGCAAAGAAAAGGACCATCCACATGGGTTTCTGCTTGAGGAGTGAAAGGGAATTCCCATGCTACATGCCCATCTGCCCCTGTGTGTGCACAGTGTCTTCTCCTGGGTAACAACTAACAGGACAAGAGGAAATGGCCTCAAGTTGCACCAGTGCAGGCTTAGATTGGATATTAGGAAAATTTTTTCACCAAAAGGGTTGTCCAGCACCAGCATAGGCTGCCCAGGGAGCTGGAGTCACCATCTCTGGGGGGACTTAAAAGAAGTGCATGGGGACATGGTTTACTGGTGAGCTTGGCAGTGCTGGTGGAATGGCTGGACTCCATGAACTTAGAGCTTTTCCAAGCTAAAAGATCCCTGCAAAGTTCCTTGACTCAGTGTCCCAGCCAGGGTGAGCACTGGTTGTGGCACCGGGCTCAGCAGGTTAGGCCTGGTGCTCACACCAGTGCAGAAACCAAGCTGGCCATGCACAGCCCAGTGTTTCTCCCAAAAATATCACTGCTGCAGCACCTGGGGTTCCCTAATGCTGAGCTTTTTATCCCTACTGCACGGAGAATCACATGGCATGGCAAAGGATGGATCCCATGTGGCATCCAGCCTGCCATGATCCAGGCTGGACACCAGCAGGGGAAGGTGCAGCAGGTTGGTTGCAGCACAACCCAACCAGCCATCCTACCCCAGCCACTGGATGAGATGGAAAAGCAGCCAGGGAGTGACTCCAAACAGTACTGTCTGGTTTATCTTAGCCAAAACGAGCATTGGAGGTTGTTGGGAGAAAGGGAGAATTCAGATGTTCAGGGACACATTAGAAAAGGACCGTGATCAGATTCATAGAGTAAGAAAAATTCTGCATCCCTGATTTGCAGTATTTACAGCTAAAAAGTACACCTGTCAGCCCAGGTAAAAGCAGATTGTTCAGTAGAGAGCTGATTGTGATTAGGTAACAAGCAGGTATGAATAGAAAGCAGCAGTATGTGACTTCTGTGTAGCTCTGATTGATGCAGCTCAAGATTGAGAGCTGCATAGTAATAAGAAATGGAAAAGCGATGACAAGGAGAAAAATAATAGAGATACACAACAATGGAGATGAGATTGGATTCTGGTTTGAGGCAGGACTTGGTTCCAATAAAATCTGCCTGGGAAGTGGGCTGGCTTAAACTAGCATTGTTTGCTTTCCTTTGAAGAACAACAATATCCAGAACATAACAGATGAATATTCCTGGGGTAGAGGTTGATAATTCAACTGCAAACCGCAGGAGAGGAAGGATTGCAGGAACCACAAGAGGAAGACAAATTGTAGTCTCATCAAACAACAGAAAAGTCAAGTGCCTGTGTATAAATATACAGTGTTTGTGTTGAATTATTCCAGGAAAATATGAGTCTGAAGTGAATCCCAGGTGTTTGACTTCATGAAAATTAGCAAGCCCTGATTAGATTTCCCTCCCAGTTGGTGAATATGAAATCCCTGGGCAGATGCCTCAGTTCTGGGTGGAGGTAGAGTTACTGTATTCAGGAACCTCTCCTCTGCATCTTCCATTTTTTTGGAAACAAGCCCCAGACTGCGGCCCCTAGTGCCAGCACATGTCACCCTCTGAGCTGCACTCGCTGAGATTTAGATTTCAGCCACGACTGAAGAACAAAGGCTCCTTTGTGATCTACCCAGAGATACACCCGGGGAACAGCGTTCAGCAGCTGTTTGAGTGCTGCCCGGGTCTTTATCAGAACAATCTTAATTGATGTTTGAAGGGATTCAAAGTGCAAACACAGGTGGTTTTAATCCCCTTTTTCACTTAACCTTGGCAATGTAGCTCTTCTTTTGGCTGAGTTCAGCAGCCCAGTCATAGATTCCGAGAATGGTTTGGGTTAGGAAGGAACTTAATGACCATCTCCTTCCATTCCCCCTGCCTTCTACTATCCCAGGTTGCTCCAAGCCCTATCCAAGTGTCCTGGAACACCTCCAGGGATGGAGCAGCCACAGCTTCTCTGGGCAGCCTGTGCCAGGGCCTTAACCTCCCTCAGAGAAAAGAATTTCTTCCCAGTATCCATCTAAACCCGTCCTCTGTCAGGTTGAACTCATTCCCCCCTGTTCTGTCACTCCAGACCCTTGTCCAAAACCCCTCTCCAGGTCTCCTCAAGCACCTTTAGGCACTGGAAGGAGCTCAGAGGTCTCCCTGGACCTTTCTCTTCTCTGAGGTGAGCAGTTCCAGCTCTCTCAGCCTATCTCCAGAGCAGAGCTGCTCCAGCCCTTGGAATATCTTCTTGCCCTCCCCTGGACTGGCTACAGCAGCTCCACATCCTTCACCATTCCCAGAAAGCAGGCAGAGTTGAATAATTGAGAGACAAGAGCTACACGGTTCTTTAATTTTTATCCACACAATGAAATGGCACAGGAGCCCTCAAGCCTTGTGGTTCACTGAGAGCAGCTCTGCATCCCTTCCACGCTGCCGGGAGAAGGGGATGGCATCGCCAGGAGGGATCAGCACCACCGGGGCAAACGGTGGACAGAGAGACCCTGCTCCTTTGTAAGCAGCCCCGTCTGGGGTGGCAGGGTGGCTGATGGAGTCATTAGGATGGATCTGGGGGATGGTTTCGCATTCCACGAGGACAAACGCTGGAGCATAAGGCACTGTCTGTACCCGAGAGCGACCACCCGGTGGCATTCTGCATTTGTAATGAAACAAGTACAAGTCCCACCTCTGCTTGTGTTCCGGAGAACAGTGAAATACGATCCGGGTAATGAGGCTGGAGTTAACTGCATTTTAATTAAAGAATGTCTCTTTTCTAACAGCCAGAAAGAAGCTCAATTACATAGACATGGGGCGCAAAGCCACCATGAGGGTCAGCAGCCAGCTTAGACCCTGCTACCAGCCCTACCTACCACCTCCCCGCCAGTTTGTTAAATCCTTTCCTGGGTTGGAGCTCTTCCTGTTATTCCTCATGTGACAGAGACCAGAAAACAATGAGAAATCAGAGCCTAAATGCACTGGGCACAGCTTTGCAATGGGCTCTGCAGAGAGTCCACTGGCTGTAAGGGCTTCCCATTTACCTGATGGAAGTTCTTCTTCCTTCTCTATAATTGCCCTGAATTAATTTAGATATTTTTTTAGAGACCAAGGTATTTTATTTCTCTTCAGAAAAGGGTTTCCCCTCTGTAATTCCATTCCAAATGCTCTTTCTTTTCACCTTAGCAGGTTCCCATCATTTTACAAACCCTTTTTTTTCAAGCTCTCTGCATTTGTTAAACCTTTGTGATCTACAACATCTGATTCATTATCTGCTTGGCTAGCTGATTTCTTGGGGTTCCTTTGTGAGCTTGACAGTGAGATAGCAGCAGCACACTTACCAAAAAAAGGAAAAAAAAGCGAGGGGGGAAGATCACTCAAAAAAGAAACTTAATTGAGGGAGGGCAGCAATACATGATGGCTTTTAAATATCCCCAAACCTTTTTCTGATTCTCTCAAGTATTTAGCATTAGCCTTTTTTTAGTATTAAAGGGGACATGAAGGGGACTAGTGGAAATTAACCAAACTAAGGAGGTTTCAAATAATAGCTTGTTTCAAATAATCTCAGAGCAATTGAGAAATCAAATAATAGATCATTCCCATGAGACCGAAAAGGAAGGAAGTATTTTACATTGTAATTACAGCTGAAGGTACCTGGGAAATATCAACCTACTTAACTTCAGGTACCTGAGCGGCTCCTGAGAAAGTGGCAGGAGTGACCACATTGTTTCAATAAAGCACAGGCTTTAGTGTCACAAAATCAGGGCCGAAAAGCAGAAAAAACCAGAACATTTCTACTAATCATTCACTTAATAACAAAGCCCTCTGAAAGGGATCCCAGCACATCAGCTCACAATGGGAGGAAATAGCACAGCAAGAAATGGCTGATGTGGAAAATTCATCTCATCACATCCCCGGGGGCTTGCCACCCTTTTCCACACCATTCCTGGATGGAAAGGTGCTGCAGGGATGTGGGGTCCCTGCTTGGGAGCAGCAAATCCAAGTGTTCAGCTGGCAGGGTGTGAGGGGTGGAAAACT